>BLKR01007720.1:0-32436 GCA_011170035.1 Teleogryllus occipitalis
AACAGTAAGATCGTCTCTGAGCGAAATTCATTTCTCCAGATTTGTCAGGATGATACAACCGGAAAGAATGACGAGAGAATTAGTTATTAAGTTCAATTAGGCTATGACTTCAGTATTCAATCAGTACAGAAAGGGAGCTCCTTTAAGGTATAGAAGGAATCCAAGTAAAGAAATAATGTACAATAGCATTCGTGAGAATTAATATTGAGCTTACCGATGTTTAAAATATTCCAAATATTGTCAATTAATACTAAATATCTTATTTCCTTTTTGTGAATTTTGTTTCACTTAAATGAACCGCAATAAAGTGTTACTGTTTCATAATGTGTGTTTTCCATGTTTGTGCAATGAGCCCATTCACGAAAAAGAATACCCGTCCCCTTTCTAATTTAATTTTTGTTGTAGTGCTCCATAATTAATTATATATATATATATATATATATATATATATATCTTCTGGACCTTAACCCTCTCCTACCCATGTCGTCGTCCAACAATGAAAATCTCGGAATAACTTAACAAGTTGCCATATCGCTGCACTGCATGGCTACAGCGCGTGAAAGATTATATGAAATTAAACCTTAATGGTGCCACCACCAGCTTGCACCGTGCATTGTTGACAACTTCAGTCCAATGGCTTCCTGGCGTTTGGGCCACACTAGAATCCTATCATGAACTCTTACTAACTGAAATAGAGACTAATCTGACCAACACCGGTTTTCCAGACGTCTAGAGTGAAATCGATATGGTCACGAGTCCTGGGGAGGTGCTGATGGCAATGTGCTCTTAGCAAAATAATTTGAGTCGGTATTCTGTTGCCATAGCCCATTAAAGAGAAATTTCGCCGCAGTGTCCTAATGCATACTTTCGTTCCAGTTGTCTATTAGCACTGCCAACCCTACGCAAACGCCACTGCTCTCTGTCATTAAGTGAAGGTCGTCAGCCACTGCGCAGTACAGAATAGTATGCCTGAAATTAGATATTCTTGGGACACTCATGCCATTATGGTTTTCGGAATATGGAGAGCTCTACCGATTTCCGAAATGGAATGTCCCATGCGTCTCGATACAATTACCTCTTCGCGAGCAAAGACTGTTTATCCACGTCGGGCGGCCATAATCACGCTAAAAACCTTTTCACATGAATTACGTGGGTATAAATGAAAACCCTATCAATGCACTGCCATTTTATACCTTTTGAAGACGATACTACTGCCACATACACACATTATATATATATATATATATATATATATATATATATATATATATATATATATATATATATATATATATATATATTATTGCCTTTGGGATGGCACATGGGCAGCGTACTAGCTTCCCGTACTGTGGTCCGGGGTTCAATTCCCGGCAAAATAGAGGCAAAAATAGAGTTGTAGCTTTCCTTAAAATCGTCCCAGTTAGTTTCTGTAGCTATGTGACGAAGAAAAGTTCAAGCAGGTGGATCTTGCCAGTTACGGTCAAGAGAATACATCATGTTCGCCTCATGTCGCTCTTACCCCCAACCCCCAAGCATGGGAACTTAACTAGGCCTAGGCTTGGGGGACACCGGTAGCTGGCCGGTGAAGTCGGACTAGCGACCCAATAACGCCACATATATACTCCATATATGTGTATATATATATTATATATATACACACATATATATAAATATATATATGTATAATATATATGTGTGTATATATATAATATATATATATATACACACACATATATATATATATATATATATATATATATATATATATAATATATATGTATAATATATATGTGTGTGTGTGTGTGTGTCTGTGTGTTTATATGGCAGTAGTATCGTGTTCAAAAGGTATAAAATTATAACTGTAACTATAATGTAAAATAGGTATAACTTTATCACTTCCTGTAGTTTCTGAACAGTTGAAGTTATTGCAATGTAGTTTTCAGGGAAATGCAAATATGTTAGATGAGCATTTTCTTGTACAATTTTGATTTTTTGCGACTCATATTTAACGGATATTGTAACGTCCCGGGCACGTGCCACCAGGAAGAGCGCTGTGCGACCTTGGTTGATGGACTGTTACATTTAAAATATACGTTAAACACGTGTCGCACAAAAAATGAAAATTACTCAAAGAAATGCTTATCAACATATGACAATATGTATAATATTGGATTCATCTTTTTACGCTCGTCATGATAGACTATATATATATATATATATATATATATATATATATATATATATATATATATATATATAAATTCCATTTGAAAAAAGGAAATTTGCCTCAATATCTCTTAAAATACAAGTGATAAAATCGAAACGAATACATGCATCAATTATCCCCATTCCCTCATGCACTTTCTTGAAAATTGCATTGCAATAAATTCAACTGTTCAAAAATTACAGGAGGAGCTAAAGTTACGCGATTCACTCTATATATGCATATCACTATTCCTTGACTTTTGTGTCCTCAATGTAAGTGGTGTGTGTGTGTGTGTGTGTAAGTAAAAAAAGGTCGCGCGTGACCTTAGCTCCTCCGGCATGTTAGAGTACTGCTCCGGCATTCGCCTGGTGTTGATAGGAGAAACCTCGAAAAACTACGGCTCAGAGCCGCCGGTCGCTAGAATCCTCCTCCACACAGCGACTGAATTCGACCTACAGCTACATCTTTCATTAATCTATCTTAGAATGACAAACGACAAACTCCACAGAAGTATTTCAAGAAATCATCTATTAAATATAGCCGATGAGATAAAATTGCTTCCTCACGCCTAGTAGCACGGGATGAGGAACTCCTGAGATTTACAGGCTCCTTAATCATCCTTAATTTAAAACTGTAATTGTGTTATTCTTTTTGCCAAGCATCAAGTATAAAGCGTTTCAGAAATGCCTTCAAATCTGATTATGGAATAGAGGGAATGATAATATGAGATTTCCGAGTCGCTGATTTCGCAGTGTCGAAAATCCGTCACCGTCAGGATTAGAATTCTAGGATTTCACGTGCAGAATCGCCGCATAAATGGTGGCAATGCTAGCTTGAGCTAAACTTAGCCGGTCTCATTACAGGAACGGAACCGGGTGCAAACGGAATCAGTTTGCCGTGTCTTTGACTAATTGGCTAATCTAGGATCCCTGTACCAAGCAGTATCTCAGGAAAACAGTTCACAAAGGTTTAGTGTCACGGGTATTTCCCTTCATGTGCTCAAAGTCGCGTTTGAACTCGCGTGTTCCTACGCGTGTATACGTCGGGTGACCTTCGACCCTTCGTTTGGCGTCCGTAGCAACCAACCACGGGATATCAGCTACCCACGCAGAAGCTTGCGAATGGGGATTATAATAATAACTAGAGCTCAGACTTCTACGCAGCATTAAACGCCATATTATAACACAAAAAAGCAATATACACGTTAATTTGAAAGATAAATCGTATGAATGGAATAATCATAAACAGCCAGAAAGGGAAAATATTTTTTAATTCTCTGAAGTATCACTATTCCTAAAAATATTTTTATGAAAGTTACAATTGTTAGGAAAATACAAGCTAAAAATTGTTGAAATGTAATTTCTCGAATCACTGTCTGGTTACAGGCTTATGGACAAGAAAGGTAGTACAAACATCTAGAATAATTCGGTGTACGTAACCTAAGAGAAAAAAAGTCGACGAAAAATGTGTTCAAAATTCCTTGGCCCAACGTATTGAACACAATAGCATGAACACAACCGTTGGCAGATGAAAACGGTATTCACTATAATCCACATAGACGAATAAAACTTAATCGCCCAAAGGAGCAATTAGAAGACCACACGGAAACGGATATCTACATTTAAAAGAGAAGAAGGAAAATAAGAAGAAAAAGTTCAACATAAGAATATAAAACTTCACATTTTGGACTGGCGAACAAACTTATTTACGTACAATACCAAGTCCAAGAAAAGTGATAGCGAATGACTAATTCTATTAAATCACATGATCAAGGAGTATCATTTTAGGAGGCTACTCATCCTGTGTAGCTGGACCAATGAAATAGAACTATTATATAAGTATACATATTTTTCTCAATTCTTCGCATGTATTAGTATTATTTATGTAATCGTTACTTTGCAACACATTGTATTGTGTTAAATGGAATAACAGAAAAAAATCAATAAATTTAAGAGAAGTCACAGTAAGTAATCAGTTCAATCAGAATAATCACAGCCGTCTAAGAATAAAACAAGACGATTATGACGATCACAACTGTGACAGTTTAAGAAATGAAAGGGAGCAAAATCAATCAAGATTCATAATGAGTCAAAAAAAAGTCGAGATTCTACACGCTACGAAATATTTTGTCGGTCGTTTGATTGAAGAAGTTTAACAATTTGGTCGACGAATATGACCACATATATTTTGTTTTTAAACATGAAGACATGAAATGAATATAAATGATTATAAATGCGAAAAAAATGCATGGATTTAATAAATGTAAATTCTCTGAATACGGAAAGAATATGAAGAGAATGATGAATCCTGTATTTCGTGTATTTCAATATACGGAGGCAACACAGAGTAATAACTGTGATATCTTGCACATAAATTCCAGATGACTAAAATCTAAGAGTATGGGTGAATGGTGTGTATCGAAGGAAATTTATTAGTTGTATATAATTAGAAATAATTCGAAGGGTCAGAGTTTATTTTTATTTATAGAACTAAATGCTTGTTACATTGAATTTCTCCTTTTTAAGTCAATAAAAATTATTTTGAAAGAGGATTTTTATTTCTTATAACTCAGAAAAAAACAAATACAAACTCCACAGAAGTATTAATAGAATCATCTATTAAATATAGCCGATGCGGTAAAATTACTTTATCACGCCTGGCAGCTCGGGATGAGGAACACAAGGGATTTACAGACTCCTTAATCATCCTTAATTTAAAACTGGTGTTGTGTTACTATTTCTGCCAAGTGCCAAATACAAAGCGTTTCAGGAATGCCTTCAAATCTGATTATAGAACAGATCACTAATTACTGAACAGAGGGAATGTCAATATCAGATTTCCGAGTAGCTGATTTCACAGCCAGGGCAGCGAATTAATTCCTGCTATTTCCACGTAGCCCGGGACTCCACATAGCACTAGATCATAGAGGCGAGATAATGAACTAGGAATCAGTGTTCTATTGTAGGCTGAAAGAGAAAGGGAAATAGCTCAGAGTTCAGAGAATTGGAGCAGAAAATTAATCGCCGCAATGACGCTGACGATATATTTACGAGCTTCGAGAACTTTGTACATCTCAGGAGTGAATACATTGCAAAGTGTGTGACTTCGAAATGATTTGATGATCCTAACACAAAGAAAACTACATGCTGCTGCATCCATGTAAGATGCAGTGCATAGCAGCCTATACGTATCAGCATGTATCAGTGTATATCAGCATATATGCATCAGTGTATATAAATAGATCGTTGAGGGAAGGCTGCCCCCAATGCGTCCAATTGAATCTGGTATTTAAAGGGAAAAGTAGAGTGTTGAGGGAGTTTGGAGAGTCTGAGGTGGATATTGGGACGACGCCGTTATCAATGTAGAATGGGACTGCTTGGGAGATCTACGGAGGTAGGAAGGCTGATATCAAGATCCCACAATAGATTTTGAAATTGGCAACGGCAACGAAAATATCTAGTTTTTGAAATGTTAATCTCTCGCTCTTTTACATTTATTATTATTATTATTATTATTATTATTATTATTATTATTATTATTATTATTATTATTATTATTATTATTATTATTATTATTATTATTATTATTATTATTACTATTATTTTTCATCTTTAAACTATTAATAGTTAAATTGTTGGGAAGGGATTCTGAAACTCAAGAAAGCGTGCGCAGATGATTTTCTCCCCCATACGTCACATACAGTTTTTGACTGTTTTTTGGCTAAATAAATAAATAAATAAATAAATTGAATACCTGGAGGCTGGAGAAGCGTTGTTTAGAGAACATATGTGGTTTTACATACAAGACGGATGATAGTTCGGTGGCACGGATGGTTCGAGATACCCCGAACTATCAGCGTAAGACCCTAGCAGGATTTATCGACTCTTGTTTTGGGATGTCTCATCGGCGTCAGATTAAAGGCAGTCTCTCCAGCTAGTGTGATATGGCTCCGTGGAAATATGGCTACCGGTGAGATGGTTACTCTGGTTAACGGGTATAAGAGTGGAGATAGCTTCTGGACCAAACTTCTAATCTTGCTGAGCAGATGAGTGCTCTATGTAATCGCAATAGATAAATATGGTCGGTTTCTCGTTAGGTATCTCTCATAGGAAATATAAGGGGGATACATCTGGTTTGTAGACACTTCACGAACGGATTTTAACATATGTTAGTCTGAGGATCGTGAATAGAAGCTGATGGCCTCCAAGATAAATGTCTGCAACGAGGGTGTCGTGAAGTTTGTCACAACGTTTACAACTTTTGTATAATATTCTCTACCCAAGTAAGGTATGTTTCTATTATATTTTTTAAAAATTTTGTAATATTTTAATATAAAAAAATATTTTTGTGGTTGGTAGTGTTTGCTTCCATTATACTTGTAATAATTAATGTGTTCAAACCGTGCTGTTGGTGTATTCAGGGACGGATTTACATATGGTTTGAATAAGCTATAATCCGGGGCGGTACGTTTTGAGGGGCGGCAAATTTTCCAAAATTTGTAATATTTCGAATTTTAGCCATGTTAGTTTGAAACAAAAACTGAAATGAACCCATATTCTATATTTTTGTTTCTTAGACGTATCCCATGGATAAAAGAGTGAGAAATCAGCTGATGTATTAGCTTTTGCTTCAAAAGAAACGGCATTACCCACGGGATTAGTTACGATGCGAATTTTTTAATATGTAAAAAATGTAGAAAATATTTATTACGAAACAGTATGTGGGTATCGGTATCACACAAATCATAATCTCTTTTTTATAAATAATATAAATTCTAAGGGGGCGGCAAAATTAATGGAGCCCAAGGCGGCAACGTATATAAATCCGTCCCTTAGTGTAAATACTATTTTGCCCTGATAATGGAGAAATAAACTCCAAAACGTCCGCAAACTGAGATAATATTGCATTAATTTACGGACCAAAACCCATGAACAACATGATGAATTCTATTGTAAATGGTCGTGATATACAGCTTATATGCAGTTGATTGCATTCATGATTAACAATAATCAAGTATTTCCGGATGTCTGTTCGGGCCCACATGCAAACAGAAAATTATATAAACGTACATTTTATTTCATATGTCACGCACGGACAGAATCTTCGCTTCATTTGTGCTTACAGCAATCAAAGAATGCGCACTCACCAGCCACGCTTGGGCGACCCTGCGCCTCTGATAACAGTCCACACGTGCGCTTCCGAGCGACGTCACGGCATGGCTGTGTATCGGGATATCTCGCACGTCTGATGACGCGTGTTTCAACCGTCCCTAACAGCCAAAATGTTCCAGAACAATATGAATACTCATTCGTGAAGGACCAATTCAATCATCCCCTCTCCGCAACTTATGTATATATACATGCCCGACGTTGACTGGTGCCAATTTGAAACAAGCCCCGTCTTTCTATTTAAAAGCAAGCCCCACTTGGAACGACATTTTGAAACATAATTATTACTGATAAATGTGATTTGGGCGCCAGGAAAAGGCTACACTTGAAACCGAATGATTCCTACGTAATTTAAATATCTCTCATTCCAAAATTATGTTGTGCCAGCTCAGTTAATTGGGCTTCGAAGTTCATAGTTGTTACTACTTACTCTGCAACCAATTATTCAATCTGCATCCATACGGAGTGGCGAGGAATCTGAAAATATTATTAAAACGCTTGATTGCACGTCACGAACAATGATAATCAGCTTTCTTTCAACTTAACAAATTAGAATTGATTATAATATCAACTATGATTCTGTTGCAAGTTTTACAATTATTACATTGATAATCAAAAATGAATTGATCTTTGGTCATGACCAGTTTCCTCTATATTACAATAGTTATAAAACCTTGTTATTCATTCGTGGGTCTTCGCGCGCTCTTAACTTCTTTGTTCGATGGCGTCCCGTAGAACCTTCTCCGTCGACGCAGCAGAATCTTGCTTGTGGATAAAGTCCTCCCCTAAATGTCCGTGATCTAGTTCAAATTCTCCCGCCGATACTATTATAATCCGTGACTTCCCTCACTTGCGTCTCGGATGTACGCCTAGACACGTATTTACTTCCTACAAGAACGCTCTAGCCTAAAATAAGAAACAATATATAACACAATATTGGTATATCACAATATATATAGCTGTATTATAATGCAGTCCTAGAAACTTACAACACTTTGCCAGATGATATTAAACGATTAAATTCAATAGAAAAGTTTAAATCCCAAGTGAAATCGTTTCTGCTGCATAACTGTTTTTATACAATTAGATACTATACTGAGCATCACAAGAAAAGTAACATTAATTTTAACAATGATACATAATGCATTATTTACCATTTGAACTGTATAAATGAGTATAAACAACCTGTAACAACTATTGTACTACAGCTTCCGGGTCAATGACCCCCATCTCGATCAGGTTTTTCGTCCAGTTTCCCTGATCCATTGAGCAAATGCTGAGATGGCCCCTTGTTTTGCTTCTGGACATAAATGTAACTTCATATTCTGTGCACGTCTTCTAGAATTCAGTGGGAAATACAATTATTCAAATTATCGTTTCCATGTTGTCGCGGCAGGAAGTAATAAGAGCCAAAATTTATTGCTTATTTATCTTTGAAAATAGATTTTATTACATGGGAGTTTTTTTTGTTGTTTTTTCTCCCTTTCAAAATTCAAAATTTATTGCTTATTTACCCTTGAAAATAGATTTTTTACATGGGAGTTTTTTGTTTGTTTTTTCTCCCTTTCAAAATTCAAAATTTATTGCTTGTTTATCCTTGAAAATAGATTTTATTACATGGGAGTTTTTTTTCTCCCTTTCAAAAATTCAAAATTTAAGTAGTATATGACTTAGTGTAGGGATCACAGAATTTTGAAAATGTGAACACAATTCACTTTTCCCCATAGCACGTCATACGCAATTTTTAACTGTTTTTTTGACGTAAAATAAAAAAATAAATAAACTCACAATTCGTGAGCTGCCCATGAGCTTCAAACTGTCTTGCACGAACCACAAAGCATAGAGTCCACTCAAACATCCTAAATACAATTCATAGCGCTCTGAACAATGTCATCAGGTATTTAACATGTATTCACCGGTAATTTCCAAGCAAACTGAGTAACAATAATCAAATATATCGTATATGTGTCATTGTAGGCATGCATTATCAATTTATCATCAAGTTTAATCGTTTAAAACAGCCAGTTTGTATTTTGAACTTATTAAAATTACATGATTGGAATCGATAAAATAGGCTTTAATCAATATCCTTCTAGCCATCAGAAATAGTGTACCGCTGCAGTCAAATAGAAAAACCTGGCCCTAACCAATTTCACACCGTTCTGCCACCTGACATGTAGCTTCCACAGGCCCATATTTGCTCAGCTACGGAACGCACGTAACTGAAATCGAACATAGTTGTGTGGATTCCTGACTGCAAATTTTAAACAAAAAATAAGTAACGGTAAGCATAATGATGCCAAAGGAAAAACTCCCAACAATATATTTTATAGTTTACTACTTTATTACGGTGTGTTTACGGACCTCAAAACACGTACCGACATTGTTAATACCCCTGCGGACCTTTCTGATCCTTTATGCCCTCGGGCTCTTTTAATAATTTATGGCCCTCTCATATCAACACAACACATACAACATATTTATTAATTCTATCTATTAAAGTTAAGACCCAAGCAAATACAGTAAATTAATGTAATGCACAAATAAGTAAATTAACTCGTTATAAATCTTATTTTGCTTAATTGATATGAAAATTCCAAATTTGGAATATTCTCGTGAATTTATAATTACCACGTCACTCATATTTCACTGTTACGTATCGCCTTTTTTAGGGACATTTATGCTTCTTAAGTAGCGGCACGATTACGTAGTAATAATAAGATATACTAGCTGAAGTACCCGGCGTTGCTCGGGAATTTATTACAGTAAATTATTATACAGGAAGAGGAATTCAATCTTTTCATCCCCTGCGGCGGGACCTATCTCTATCTTTCATTGTATCCCTTCTCCGCCCTACTCCCTGCCATGTTCTGCCCGGCCACGCCACGATAGCTGTCTTCTCTTGACCCCCATTTGGAAATTTCCAGATTACCTCGCTCACTTTTCCACAAATAATGGCATTTTTCTTATTTGAAGTTCCAGCTTCTAAACTTTATAACTTCACTTTATAACTAAAAGCAATAAACAAATCTAAACTACAAAATAAAATACTTGTACTCACATATAAAATTTTTGTGGAGTTTTATTTATTCCAACACTATCAAAACTGTCACGTTGTAAAACTTATCCTATTTTTATATTTTTTCTTCTATTGTATTCATAAATAAAGTTTTGAAATTGATCTGTCAACTCGTGACCTTGAAGGCACTTACTGTTTTAAGGTGAGTATAACATGCGCAAGTTCATGCACGGGTACGGTAGTAAGTAGATCCGGAGTAATAGTTATAGATGTCATAACGTAATTGATGATTCATAATCATAAAAATAAATGAAAATACTTGTATCTATTCTGAAACATAATTACCAGTTTTTATAATTCTAAAGATGACAAAAATATATAGGTTTAATGTCCTGTGTGATAGTAACACGTAGTGTAAAACTTATTTGTTCAGGTAAATCAATTCATTATACGACTGATACAATAGAAAACTAATGATCCACCAACATTACATTATGTGCAAATAATAAATTGACAATGTACTGAGCCACATAACAAAACAATATTTTATCTCAAGTGATAGAGATTATGGATCCTGAAATATGAATAATAGAAACCAAAGACTCCAAGATATTATTTGCTTAGATAGAAATATTTTTAGGCCAATTAATTTTTGCTTATTTTTTTAGAAATATATGAATGAACTCATTCATTGGGAGCAATTGATATGCAAAACAACTTTACCGATTAGTCTCAATATGTAAATGATCATTCCTAAATTACATACCACTGCACAGAAATTCATCCCATATTGAAGAAAAACTTTTACTGGGTTTACAAAATCATAAATTACTTTCTATTTTTCCAATTTGTGCAGGAGAGCTGAATAATAGAAAACAAGAACTCCCAGATTTATTTATTTGCTCAGACAAACGTTTTGTTAGATAAATTAATTTCTGCCTATTTTTTTTATAGAAAAGTATGAATGAATTCAATTATTGGGAGCAATTGATAAGCAAAACTAAAGCACATATTAGTCTTAATAAATAAATGATCATTCTATAATTATCATCCACTGCACTAAACATCTTCACATATAGAAGAAAAAAGTACAACAATTGATATGCAAACAACTCTACAGATTAGTCTTAATATGTAAATGGTCATTCCGAAAATACAAACCACTGCACAAAACTCCTTCAAATGTTGAAGAAAAACTTTTACTGGGTGGACTGAATTCAAATAAACATTTTCCATTGTACCAATTTTAACGCGAGAGCTGAATAATAGAAACCAAGAGCTCCCAGATTTATATATTTGCTCAGACAGAATTTTTTAGATAAATTAAGTTTTTCTTATATTTTATGGAACAATATGGATGAAATCGTTCATTGACAGCCATTGATGTGCAAAGCAATAGCGCGGATTAGTCTTAATGTGTAAATGAAGTTATTGAAGAAAAACTTTTACTGGGTGGGCTGAAAACATACAAACATTTTCCATTTTACCAATATGAACATGAATTCCGAAAATATAGAAACAAAGGACTCCCAAATTTGCTTAGACAAAATATTTTTAGATAAATTAATTTTTCCAATTATTTATTGAAAAATATATATGAATTCATTCATTCATTCATTAGGAGCCAGTGACATGCAAAACAACTGCACATATTAGTCTTAATATTGTAATGACCATTGCTTAATTACCAACCACTGCACTAAATTTCTTCGCATGTAGAAGAAAAAGTACAACTGCAATTAATATGGCAAACAACTGTACAGATTAGTCTTATTATGTAAATGATCATTCCTAAATTACACACCACTGTTCAAACTGCCTTCGCATATTGAAGAAAACAATTTACTGAATGGACTGAAAACATATACACATTTTCCATTTTACCATTTTGAACCTAAAAACTGTGTAAATAGTCAAATTGAGAGTCCTAATGAACAGCTGCCATACTACTTAGAGAATTATTCACATTTCTCCCCTTCTTCCAGTATTGTTTTCAATGGGGCGAGTAAGTACTTCAGCAAGTCGATCTTCCCTCTGAGTAACCGATTCAAAATTTTAGTAGACTGCCCATCTCTTGACATTTGTAATATGTTTTGACAATTGTGACAGTCGTTTAGTCAAACAATTCAGTTGTCACAAATTTCTGTAAAAGAAGACGTTTAGATTGTATACGATATATGTATATTGTACAATGTACATTACTGTATATTCTGTACTGTATATTATTGTACTTTTTATTCTCTCAACCTACCTCAATTATTAAACACTTTCAAACTCACAATGATTTCTTGCCACTTAGTATATAACACGGACAAAGAGCAATACATGAACATTGACATTATTTACCACTTCAGTTACAGCTTTCTTTCAAATATTCATACAGAGACATTACATAACCTTATTCAAATTCTAATGAATTTCGCAATAATTCTGGACATTGATGAAATCAGTAGTAGATCTCAGACGTCATCCTCTGGTGGCGCGCAGCTAAACTATTGACATTGATGCACTCTTGAATCTGTAATGTAAGGCTAGGCGAAAAATGTACAGAAAAGTAATTATTTTGAAAATATATTACCGCTTATGTTTGTAAATCATAGCCTATAGCACGCCAGGCCTTTAAAGAATGCTAGCACAACAGTTTCATCAGCATTGGTTCAGTAGATTCAGAGATTACCGCGCTGGAAGACGACGCACTTCTGTCTTTATATATTAGTATAGATAAGGCACATCAGCTAACATCCTCGAAATTTTCTTTTTTGTTGTTACAAAATATTCTAAGTAACTTTGGTAAATAACGGCAAATAACATAAATGTACCGTTTCATCAGCGCTATTCACACTTATTTTCCATAGAACTCACAAATACACAGTAATCATTTTCATATATTTCTCGAGATTTTACTGGAAACAACTGTCCGTAGCTTTGTTAGCCTTTGCGAGAATTTCCGCAGGAACTTAACAATATTCTTAAGTTTTTGCGAACAAATCATTCCAACAATTAAATTATGCAATAGTAATTAGATACACTGTTTTGTTTATCTGTCGTCATGTTGACAAATGACGATTACAATGTGTCTATTTATTTTAGACACAAGAAAAATTATAAAATGTTTCGAATTATCGTTTGATTCAAAATTCTTTTCTTTCAATCATTCAACCCCTCGAGGCAGAGACCCTTGGGTTTGGAAATCGCCCTTGCAGCCAGCAAAAACATCTACTTAACGTCTTTGATACATAAATAACTATAAGACGAGGAGAGCTATTGTTTTTGTTTCCAGGACAGAAGCATTAATAAATCCAACATTTTTCGCATATGAGCGCTTTTTATGTCTGGTGTCAACGTGTCGAAGACAATGTTTAGATCACTCAGTCGTTTTCCTCTGACAGCCGGCAATACTAATGGTAACAGGGAACATGCCTTTATTTCCACTGTTTTCATTTGCGTTAAATTTATCTTACTATCAAGTTACGCAAGGTGAGACCTTTTACGTGAAAAAATAGCCACTCGCTGAAACTTTAAAATATTTTGTCTAAACTACGTTGAAATTACGAGAAAGTAAATCACCAGTGTGTTATGCATAGTGTTAACAACTACAACTTAACAGTTTTGGGTCTCAGAAGCATATTTATGTAGGAAATGTTTCTTCTAATTATTCAATTCTGTAACTGTTTGACATCGGAACTTCGGGCTCTTTTTCAAGACTCCAAGTACTGTTGGAGACTCAAGAGCTCATTAGAGTTATAAGCTTACAGCGAGTTTACTGCAATTTTGACGGCCGGCTGGTGGGCTAATGCTCAATGTCGGTCCTATTTTAGGACCACGCGCAATACAGTATTGTAATATACACCCCAATTTCTTTAATTCATAAATTCTCTTTTCGTCTTGTGTATCTGAATGTAAAAATAAATTATTTCATCGACAATACTTAGAAACATACTCAGCGCTTCGACTCGCTTGAAATACAACCTTCTGGACGTTAAAGCATAAGAAAAATCCTCCAAGAAAATGCTGTGCAGTGGCGAAGCGTTTTTCATAAAAATACATAAATATTTTATTTAACTGAGGAGAAGGCAGTTATTTTTTTGCACCTGAAATGACCCATCCTTTATTAACATCATAATGTAAGTTTTTGACATCTTACATCTTCTATAGCCCGATAACTCGTGGAAGAGCATTCAGTACGTGGATGTGACATATAGTACTTCAATCGTCACCAGGCATTTCAGCTCGCGAGAAAATTACCTCTCGCTCCTCTTACTGCCTCCTATTTTTTTTCTAGGGCTTTTATCCAGCCGACAGCCGGTTGCCCCTTACGTTCCGAAGGGACACATATTTGACCATACACTAGACAAACACTCTGGCGGGCTCCTCTGATCTGGGGTCAGCAGAACGCGAGGCCCTCCGCGACAACACACACAAAGTCAAGGGACAAACAGCCATGCCCAAGGCGGGACTCGAACCCGCGACCCTTCGGACCGAAGCGTTGAGTCGGTACTCGCTCTTAGCCACCTCGGCCATCCAGGTCGGCCCTCTTATTTTAATTTGGATATATTTCTTGTGTTATGAGAATAATTTGCGTGTGTTCTCCGTCGCCTGCAGCACATCGGTGTGTTGACAAAATTCCGTTTGGCATATGCTTGCTTTAAAGTTCATGCTCGACTTATCCGCTTAAGTTAAATTTGCCGTAAATGCAGGATATTTGGTCGCATCTTTAACATTATTTTACATGTTCTGGGCCAATGCGCGCTCCTCTGTCTGTAGGATGGCGGCCTGAGAGACACATTACGTCGATCACGGTTATGTTAACTTTCATTTTCACCAGCGTCGTTTCCGCTCATGTTAAATATCTCTCATGTTCTCGGGTGATTCTGAGCAGAAAATACTTCGCATCTGCCTAAGTTTTCCCTAATGTTAATTCGCAGTATATTCCAGTTATTTTAACAAATTAAAATTATTTCATATTATGCCGGATACCTTCCGCGCGAGCTCTCTTACCCGTCTGAAAAGGACGCAGCAGATAGGGCAGCTGACCTAACAGATTTAATTTTCCTCGTTCCTCCTGTGTTAAAATTTATCTTTCGATCCAGTTTTTCTACACATCTTTAATTTTAAGAAAGTGGTTCTACAAGGATTCTACCTAACAGACGTTATCTTAAAATTATTTTAAAGAGGAAATGTCTACAAAGATGTTTCACTCTTTGCTTATTTCCGAAAATATTTAGTGTTCTATATATCATTAAATAAGTTATACTCTTTTTTACCCATTCTCCACCGCAACAGCAAAGAATGTAATACCTTTCGTAGGACGCAACATTCTAGGTTACGTGTGAAATTTAATCGCGCTAGTTTGTCAGGGACCGTTTCGTGACAGTGGACTTAAGCGGAACAGAGATGAACAAAAAATCTGCACATTTCTGCAATGCTTATTTTGTCAAACATTAGTTATAAAGGATTGAATGATGATGATAATGATCTAAACAGTGAAGCGTTAGATACGTACGTGACGTACTGTTAGGAAATTCGATGAAAAAATGTCATTTTTGCATACTAGAATGATTTGTATTTCGTTAAGTAAGAAACGAAAACTATTTTTATTAGCTGTTGAAACTTTTCTTAGAATCTCTGTGCCCAACAACTCATATAGTGTAATGATCCATCGTTTCGAGACCAAAACCCCAGATGCAACGTTGCCAAAAAAGTGACAAAGAATAAACTTGTATATGGAGTGCAACGGTGTCATGGGCAGGGACGTCAGTTGATTAAAGAGATGGAGCAGAAGGGCGTTATTAGAAAGGCAATAACCCCGTACGTTAGTCCGTTGGTTGTAGTAGTAAAGAAGAATGGGAGCATTCGTTTGTGTCTTGACGCGAGAAGGTTGAATACGGTCACAATTCCACGATACGAGACGACACCTACTGTAAATGAAATGGTTATGAAGTTAGGAGGGGCGAAGATCTTTAGCGCGTTAGATTTTTCATCCGCGTATTGGCAAATAGAGGTAGAAGCTGGATGTCAGCAATATATTAGTTTTAAATTTGAAGGAACTATATATTCATTTACACGATTGCCATTCGGGTTGAAGAATTCTGGAGCAGCGTTGATCAGGTATCTCGACGATGTGATCCCGGCGGACTTGAAGAACACCATAGTGATGTACGTTGACGACATTATTCTGTTCTCATCTGATTTGGAGTCTGACTTGAAGGACTTGAGAAAACTATTAGAGATTTTCAGAGAGTACACTTTAAAATTGAACTTAGAAAAGTGTGAGTTTTGTCGTCAAAAGGTGCAGTTCATGGGACACGAAATCTCGAGTACAGGGATGAAGATACAGGAGAACAAGAGAGAATTGATTCGGAACTTACCACCACCCAAGAATGTGCGAGGATTGCGTCGACTTTTCGGAATTTGTAACTATTATGCGCGATTCGTGAAGAATTACTCGCAGAAAGTAGTGCCGTTGTTGCACCTGTTGAAGAAAGGGAGCAGGTGGCAATGGACTCAACAATGCCAAGAAGCCTTCGAGCGGTTGTTGAGTGCTTTCGAACGCACGTACGTAGTTCAATACCCCGATTTTCGTCGCCGTATGTACTTACAAACAGACAGTAGCGGGTTCGCATTGGGGGCGATATTATTTCAACTGGGTGAATGTGGAGGACTGCAAATAATTGCTTTAGACAGTCGCACGTTAAAAGGAAGCGAATTAAACTTCGGAGTGACAGAATTGGAAGCACTTGCTATTGTGTGGGCGACCCGAAAATTTAGGACATTGTTGGTAGGGCGTCCATTCACAATTATTACGGACCACAAAGCATTAACATTTCTTATGAGAAGCCACACTCATAACGATAAGCTGCTACGCTGGACTTTGTGGATACAACAATTTCAATTCGAGATCGAATATTGTGAAGGTCGGAAGAATTTGCTTCCAGACTATCTGTCAAGGATAAAGGTGAAAGAGAAAGGGGTGTTTGAGAGCGTAATGACAGTCATTAGGGTACGAGAAATCAACCCACGATGGACGACAAGGGCGGTGATCGAGATGCAACAGCGCAACGGTTTTGTGCAAGAAATAGTGAAGATGATTAATGGTCAGCCCTATGACGAGAATCGAATACGAAAGGAGAAGGATAAAGACGTGAATAATTGGAAGATCTATGAAAATATATTAAGAAGAACCGGTGGCCCAGGAGAGAAATTTCGGATATGGATTCCGGAGGAAAATCGTAAGGAGTTAGCTACTTCCACGCATGAGCATTATGGGCAATTTGGAGGGGGGGAAATTGCACAGATTTTATCGGATTACTGTTATTGGCCAAATATGGGAAGGGAGGTGCGGCAGATAGCGAGTTCCTGTGACGTATGTCAAAGGACGAAACAGCCGAACAGATGCTACGAGGGTGAATGGCAATCCATTATACCGCGAGGGCCCCGTGAATTGTATGCGGTAGATTTATATGGCCCGCTGCTGAAGACTAGGTCTGGAAACCAACATTTAATGGTGATATTAGATGTTTTTTAGAAGTTTGTACAGATTTTCCCAATAAAAAAGCCCAACGCCACCAGTTGTGTACGGCAAGTGAAGCGATTCATTAAGATGTGTGGAAAACCAACAAGAATATCGAGCGACAGAGGTACCCAATTTACGATCGACAATTGGAAGGAAGAAATGGAAACGTTGGGGATTTCCATTCACTTCACGGCATACGGCATCCGCAGAGTAATCCTAGCGAACGAGTAATGAGAGAACTGTCACGGTTGTTCAGGGTGTATGTCGCGGAAAATCACAGGGCATGGTTCGAAGCTGTTCCGGTGCTCAACGAGGTCCTGAATACCGTACCGCATTCGAGTACCAATGTGACACCGTGGGAGGTACACTTCGGTGTCAAGAAGAAGAGACCGTTCGACAATGTGAGAATACCACCCGAGGTTAGCGGTTTAAGAACGGTGACAGCAGACCAAAAAAATCGTGTACGACCAACTGCAGAAGTCGGCAAGACAACGGAAGAGGGCCCAGAAACAATTTCAAAAGGGGACATTTATCGTAGGGGATCAGGTTTTAGTTCGATCGCCTCATCGGAGGTCCTCATCGGAGGAGAAATTGTTTCGGAAATTTTTTTCATTGTATGACGGGCCATATACTGTGACCAAAGTTTTAGAAAACAATAATATTGTTTTAGCTCAGGAAGGTCAGGAAATCGGTGTGCAAAACGTATTTAATGTCAAGCCATATAGGGAGCCACTGATTTAAAACAATGATGCATACAAATATGACATATATTGTGTGTAATGGCAAGTATAGTGGTTAAGATAGTGTGTAAGTATTAGATTAAGATTACGTATAAGACTTTCTTTTATGAGCAAGAACGAAGCCTGTTTAGTGTTAAGTTATTACGGGAAAATGACAAGTGTAATTCTTTTATGCAGTGTAATGTGGATGTAAAACACTAGTAGGTGCGTCCATCACGATGCTGGGAAACGTGAGTGAGAGTGAGGGGGGGGGGAAAGCGAAGTATTGTTGGGCAAGGTCAAGTGCGCCAGGGTAGTCGGATAACGTGAATGCGAACTACAACAGGTGCGCGCATGCAACAGAGTGAGGAAATTAGTGTACTAACGTGAACAAATAGTGAAATAGATATTGCATCACCATGACTGCGTCATTAGTGATCAACATCTTAGGTGGGGGGATTTGTAATGATCCATCGTTTCGAGACCAAAACCCCAGATGCAACGTTGCCAAAAAAGTGACAAAGAATAAACTTGTATATGGAGTGCAACGGTGCCGACAGAAAACATTTTTGTAAGTCAAAATTAAAATAAGGAATTGTAGCGCGTGAAATTTGGGGAAAATTGAACATAATCGTCCGGTAGAGCAGAAAATATAGAATGAAATAAAACAAATGGCATCAAATTCGGTCAACACCTTCAGCAGATATAAATTGAAACATAATTGAAATTTTCTAATTACATGAACAGAATACGGCCATTGTTGAAGTATAAAATAAAGATTATAAACAGGGTTTTTTAAGAATTATGGCAAAACGCACGGACCGATTCGGCTAAAACATTGGGAAATAATAGACTAAAATACGGGAAAGACGACAAAATTAGTGTCAACTTTGTCGCACGTTCGGAAGCAGAGTAATGATAAAATATTTGGAAGTTACAATGAACCAAAAGGGATAAACAAATGATGCCATGTTAAGAAGCGAAGATAGTCTTTTGGAATCAACAAAGGAAAAAAGCAAGCGAGTGGCAATTATTTTGTTACAGAAATCTTCTGTAACAATGTAGGTTACTAGAAAAGAATTCCGATGGGAGTGAGATGTGTCGTGAACACTGGGGGGAACGCTTCGTGTGCGCGAAATTGCGTGTTGTTAAGTTTTTCAAAAGGGTAGGAATTTAATTAGAAAATAACGTTGTGATGGGTGTTAGAACTTTGCAATACTAGGAAAAGGAACAAAATTCGGGAGTAACTTGAATTTTTTTTTTAATAGGACTTTATGTGATTACGAATCACGAGATGTATTTTATTTTCGTGTAAGAAAATTCAACGCGACGAACATTTCGTTATGGAATATAAAAGAATAGATACCCGGATCAGTACGATTGGACGATTATTTTCAATATAAACCGATGCGAGCGGTAATAATTTCAAGAAGTGGCGTGTTCGACGACACGCGGAAAATAGTTGTGTTTCATTTTGTCTGTTTTGCCGAGCGGTATACCGCGAACACATATAATTTTATTAGTTGGTGACGGACTGGCAGCTGAATGGTAACATTTATGTGAATAATAGCGCTTTGCGAGAAGTGGTTTCTGAAGGCGACCGCGAGCAGGAGTAGACGGCGACCGCACATCGAAGGGCATTGGACGGCGGCCACCAGACATCCCTGTTACGAGAGCTGAGCCGCAAAACAGGGAAGTGACACGCGTATATATGTGTGTGTGCCTGAATTCCTTGCAGATGCTTCATTGAAGTTGCATTCCATAACTAAAGAGAATTATCGAAGATCAAGTTTTGTCAGTAGAATTAAAATAAGAAATAGTCAAAACAAAAGTAGGGAATGCGCATTCGATGTATGAATGGGATTTTTATATTGTTTTGTGTTATTGTGTGTGAGTGATTTTCGTTGCTGTGTGTTATTTTTTCTGTTTGGAATGTTTATGTTATAGGGCAGTATGTGCTAGTGTAGAAAGAAAGACGGTGAATTGTCGCCGTATACAATGAAAAGAGGGAAGGCTAGGAAATATTAATAAACGATCGAACTAAAATGTGGTTCGTTTTTATCGATCAAAAATATTCGTCGTTATTTACCCCAGCACGCACAATCCGTTTGGATTCCTGTATAGGACCACCAGCGTACCAACGGTACTAGATAGTCGAAAAGGAAAAAAAAGGGGGATTCATTATATATGGCTGTTCAAAGCGCGGGCGAGGATAAGCGAGGACGATAGAGAAAGATACATTACAATAGGTACCGATAGGAACAATATGCATCGTTTTCGTTATTTTAAGGCTACTTTAACATTTTTTCGTATTGCTGTTCTAATATATCAACATAAGGGGTCCCGGAAGGTAAAAAATGAAAAAAAATATCAATTTTACATTTTAGTGAATTATTTCCCCTTTTCAGTTATATATTTATTTTATCTGTAAGTTGTATATAAGTATTTTTTTAAAATAATGTGCTGCGCGCCGACCTTGCTATGCATGGTGGCCTATGTGTAATTACCTACGTGTTTTACTGTACAATGTGAGAAATTAGGAAATTAGGGGAGAGAAACGGAGAAGCAAGCCATACACACATCAGTGAAAAAGAAACTAAAAGAGTAAATGCCGAATGAATGCGAAAATCCATCATATGCTGGAATGTACTGGAAATACAAGGCAAAATTTGAAGCCTGATTCCCGTAAGTTTGTTTTTCGGTATGAAAGGAACATTATTTTCTAAAATATTGGAGCTCCTGACTTCGAAATTTTAGAGATTCTTCACCACGTCAAACTACAACTCTTATCATATCTTATTTATTATATGTTATTATTTAAACAAATTATGTATATTATAATAATAAAAAATGTGGCTGTAAATATTCTATGAGTACACTTCTAAAAATTCTAATCTTCAACAAAAAAATTTTAAAAAATCCTATGATAAAATTTTTAAAATACAGCCAAAAAACTAGAGTAAAAAAATAATCTTCTAGTGTATATAGTTTGAACAAAATATTCCTTGAATTTAAGGAATTGGATTAGAAAAAATAATAACACCATTATCTGCTGTGAAAGGTGTATTTATTGTGAAATCAAAACATTCCATTTTGCGTAGTAACAGAACATATAAATCAACTTACTAAAGAAAACTGAAACTATTTTATAACTTAAAAAACGACTAGTTGTAAAAACCTAATTTCATTAGTTATGTAGCTTTGTTTAAAATATAAAATAAATGATACAGAACGTATCCAATAATAAGGCCCAAGATTTTTCACAGTGCACAGATGCAACACATTCGAAATTGTAATAAAGTAATATTTTGCTGAAATTCCTCGCATTGCATGATGGGATTTTTCAGAAAGTTGCAAGACTCACAAGAAAGAGGAAGGAATGATCACGCGCGGTCCACGGTCCGTTTGTTAGGGTACTGCTCCAGTATTCGCCTGGTGTTGATAGGAGAAACCACGGAAAACTATCAATCAGAGCAGCCGGCCGCTAGAATTCTCCTCCAAACAGCTACCGAATTCGACCTAGCTATTGTGACTTCGTGGGAATACAACAGCAATCACAGACATGAGCTTCAGATATTTAGAGATTTATTAATTAGTATTTACAAATAAATAGTTTGTTAAGTTATATACAGCTCTGATAAACTCTATCCCCCGATCGCAGGAGCGATCCTTAAATAATGCAGTATCTGTCTGACTCGTGGCCCTCGCCACTCCTCGGCGAGCTTAAGCGCACAGCGTAGAGTCCCGGTGACCGCAGTCACCCGTGGAAAAAATGTTCCACAGCGGCGTCCCAACACATGGGTTGCCTTACGAGCATATTCCGTCTCTGCACCGCCCTGGGCGCAAGTTTTGTGCGTTCGCACGAGGTTTTCACTCAGCTCAAAACCCACCCCCGCGTTTTGCGCTCTCGCTTATAGACCTTCCTGGCCACGTGACACGCAACGTCGTCTTGCTTTCGCGCGGCACTTCATGCCACGTGACTCGCGCATTTTGGGCATCGCTTTCCATGGATTTCTAGAAGTTCCCAAAATATCTCGGGATGGCTTCGCCCCTAGCTACCGCCTATTCATTGTACTTCCTTTCTCCACCCAGCATTCTCTGAGTGCCCTAATCCTGCGAAGCGGTGCCTGCAAGGCGCCGATCTTCCTGCTTTTGTGCAATACACAATACGTTATTCTATACGCTAACTACTGTGACTCAATACAAATACAATACGTTATACTATATAACAATTGTCGAAAACCCTGTCATCGTCTGGGCACGAACCTAGGACAGAAGCACTGCAGTGACATTCGTTTATGCCTTGAGCCACTTCTCCCGGTCTCTCTCCCTCATAAAGTTGTTACTGTTCTTTGACAAAGTAAATCAAATATTTGGATAGCATCCGCTGCGCTCACCTGTCTGTAGGCCGGAAGGACGTCGGGGAGGAGGCGCGCTCGGCCGACGCCCGCGCCGACCATTGCCGCCCCCGTGCCCGCGCCCGCGCACACGCCCAGCGCCGCCGCCGTCGTCACGCTGTGGCCGTTGGGGGCCGCCGTGCTGCGCGTCGCCGAGCCCACTGCGAAGAAGCACACGCACAGCGCGCGCACTGCGTCCGTCAGCCGCGCTCCGCCTCGCCCCCGCGCACGCAGCGCCCCGCCCTCGCCTCCTCCCCTCCCCGCACCTCCCCCTGCTGCCCACCGCCCAAGCCTCCTCCCCTCACTTTCCCCGCAGCACCCCGCCCCAACCCCCTCCCCTCCACTCCACTCCCCCAATGCGTTCCGACTCAGCCTCCTTCCT
The DNA here is from genome assembly GCA_011170035.1 of Teleogryllus occipitalis. Taxonomy (NCBI): domain Eukaryota; kingdom Metazoa; phylum Arthropoda; class Insecta; order Orthoptera; family Gryllidae; genus Teleogryllus; species Teleogryllus occipitalis. Next base: position 23,405 of record BLKR01007720.1, read on the forward strand.
TCCCCCGCCGTGCCCCGCCCCTACCTCCTCCCCTTCCCGCCCCCAATGCGTCCGAACCCAACCTCCTCTCCTCACTTTCCTCGCAGTGCCCCGCCCCAACCTCCTCTCATCCCTCTCAGAGCCACGAGCCTCTTAGCCTCCTCCCCTCCTCCCAGTACTCTGCGGACTCTCGCCACTTCCCTTACCCTCCCCCGTAGCTCCCCGTCCACAGCCTCGTCGCCTCTCCTCCCTTGTCCCTGAACGCCCCACTGATCCTCCTCGCTGCCCCCCCCAAGCGCCCTGCCCACAGCTCAGCTTCCACCTCTCCCCGCCCCGCCCCGCCCCTTGTGCAACGCCGCAGCCCTCCTAATAGGTCCCTTACTCGACGCGCCCCTCTCCGTCCCTTACCCAGCGTCACCACTGCGCCCTTCAAAGCCCCACCCACCTCGCCCCATCCCGTCCTCCCCTCACTCCCTCGCCATGGCGGGCTGTCCTGCCTTGGCGAGGGAGATACCCTTCTAAGGAATGACAAAAGTAAAAATAAATTATACATGAAAATTGAAAGTTTTCATCAACAACAAGAATAACAACAATCATTAGGCTATTTTTATAATTATTACGAAATCTTGTTAGGTCTAAGAGGAAGACAACAGTCATATTGCTAGAAATACGATTTGATAACCGTAAGACCTGATTTATATGCTTTCATTTGACGAACGATTTCGAGAGATTTAGAGAATGCGCATAACGGCTCTGCCACCCCTAGAAGCCGCTGTGTGCACGCTCACATTTGCGAAAACTCCTGAAATCGTTCGTTGACAGGAAGTGTGTATTCGGGTATATTGGATTAATGAAGTTGTTTACGCTCTCCTCTAGACTCTTATCAGAAACCCTTCGTTTCTGCACTGTCACCAATAACTGCTCTAGTAATATGATTTATGTAGGTAGACATGGTGTTGTTCATGAAATTAATAATATCAAAAATTATTTTATATAATTCATTTATTGCAAATTTAAAGGAAGCTTTGGAGAAAATTTTCATGTAATGCATTTTGGAAAGATAAAGGTGTTCTTGGATAGATCTTTCGTCACAAAAAACGGCAACGTCATTTTACTATTAATTTGGTACAGTACTGGAAACATAAATTGATCGCGGCCGTCTGCGGCTAAGTTCAGCTTTTGCACGGCTTGGACAGCCCTTGTCATGACGAAACGTCGCAGGCGGAGCCTCACAAACCATCGTAGCCAATCTCAACGCAGGGGGGAGTGCCCTAACAAAATTACGTCGTACAAAATGGCGGGCGCCGCCAGTTCAGATGTGGAAGTATTTGCAAATGAAATATACATGAAAGAAACACTTCAATGAACATGAAAGTAAATTCATTGAAATATATATGAACTCATAGCACTTAACCACTGTTAACACAATTCTTTTTTAAGAAATTACATTGATGTCAGATAAAATAACACTAATTTTAGAACAATTACGTTCTTATAGATATTTAAATTCCAATATTCTTGTCCAACCGCAATTTATGAACTTTATCAAATGACCAGTTTACTACAGAATCTTGCGATAAGAAAAACGATTATAATTGCATATTTTCAATTGTTCATATGTATATTACATTTGCAAAAATGCAAAATACTGTCTTTCTCGAATCGTTAGGACTTCTAGGGAACCATTTCAATAAGGGAAAGTAAAATTCAAAGACCAGCTGTATATTTATCATTAAAGTAACAATTAAACTAGATATTAAGCAATTAATTTGCATCTCATGTCAAAATTGTTATTTTGCTATCATCAAATCAGGGTCAATTTGGGGACAATCCCCGGCAGGAATAGCGCACATTTCGGAATTGTTTATAAAATTGTTAATTGTTGCAAAATTGTTAATTCGCAGTTTTTGGTTCTGGGACATCAGAAAACCCTTCCCACTTTAGAATTGCAAAAATTGGAAATTGTTTATAATTTTACAAATTTTGCAATTCTGTTTTATTCTCTCATCTCATTTCCCTTTACACAAGATGCAAAATTCCGCAATCTAACCGGAGCTATCGCCTTTCGTTTTCGAGATATGCAATTGTTTATAGGATCTTAGCGTCTGATGACAACCCTCAGTTGTTTCCAACCCCCAATGCATTCGATCTTGGCTGTCAAGTATAAAATTCAAATAGTTTTGCAGTGTCTTGCTTTCTGCTGATTAAATTGTATTAACGATTTGTGACTTACGACAAATCGGTGGAAATTGTTGCTCATAAGCGGTTTTTTAACTTTCGATTCTTCATGTATCGTTGACACACGTTTTATTATAAATAAATTCTCTGGCAAATTTCAAAACGCTGAGACGAACTGTTATCCTGCAAATTTGAAGATTTCTTTGTGGTTGAATGCATTCTATTCAGTGGTGCAAAGTGTATGCCAATAAGTTTAACGTCTAGCGAGGAAATTCATTATCAACAAATTATTTTGCAAAATGCTTTTGGACAGAGCGGTGACATGAGAGATCATTTTCGTATTTATTCCACGAGGCAAGTTTTAGGCAACAGATACATTCTGTGTATTAATTTTAATTTTGGTGAAATTGAATCACATGTGAATTTTCAAATACAACCATACATTTTTTACCTGTAATCAATATATCAATAGAGAAATTCAATGATGTCTCATTTGTTAATAATTTAAAGAGTAATAATGTGGATTTGACACCGGGCTTGAGCAATCCTTAACTCTAAGGCAAGCAACGCTTATCATTGGCTCTTCTAGTAATTCAAGTGGCCTAGCCTCGGAAGATTTCCCCGTTCTCCTCGCCTTAAAAGGCATAAGAGGCGGAGTCTGTAGAAAGTGGCACCAATTCAATAACACTTCCCTCCCCTCGAGAATGCTTCGTTACTCCCTTTTGTAGGAACACGTTCTTGTCGTGTATTAAATTGTGAAAAATAATTTAAATTCAATATAATAAACGAATAAGAATTTCTTTGCATTGTAATGCTACACACATTTAAATATAGAAATAAAACATGCAACTAAACAGTATACACATGTTTTAGGAAGACGAAACTTCTTTCTTATTATAACACTCATTTGTATACTTTTCACAGACAATATTGAGAAGTACACCATCAGTCTGATGATTTGTTCTGTAATAATCGATCTTATACCTAATTGACATGTAATGATAGAAATTTCTAACGTCTGGTATTGGAAATTAAGCATGAGCTCAGTTAATTTTAATGAGAGAGCAATTTTGTGATGAAAATATTTTTTTAATGCATATATTCCAAGTCCATATACATCCTTACATTAATTAACGTTGTTTCCATTTCCATTGAAGGCAAGGACATAACATCCCTCACGCGCCTATGTTTTTAAATGACTCTCAGAGAGGTCACTTGCTCTAGTCGCCGTGTTATTGAATTGAACTCTTGAAATGTTCTGTTCATACAGTAGTTCCCGAAACACGTAAATTCCAACAGGCGATCTCAAACTTATAGTAGTAGCACCCTACTTTCAAACATTAGTAGATACCGCGGACTGTGAGACCCCACGTCAAGTTCGAAACATACTTCATTGTCGTTCATGAGCATGTGTTAATCTGTCCAACTTTTTTTGTGTCGGAGGGGCTGTGATTCTTGGAGAGATAATAGTGTAGTGGACATGCAAACCACTCTATGCACCTAAGCGAGTTCGTTTCCTAGTGTGGACAAAACGTTTGGGGATTGGAACCCTTTCTGCGGACTTCATGAATTATTATAATACTGCGATACCGAATAATGCGTCCTATTATCATTATAGTTTTAATTCAATTTTTTGTCTTTCATTTTGTTTGAATTTTAATCAGTTTTCTGTTTCTTATATAATTTTGTTAATGTATTTTAGAAATGGGGTTTAACTGATGCCAATGTTATACTTGATTTAAGCTAAATTGCTGTTTCCAAGTACTCGCAGTTCAAGTCACGTCTTATTGCGATCGGTGAGCTGAAGAATACCTGCATTAAGAGTGGACTGACAATATGTCAAGCTTCAGAAAAAAAATTTCCGGATCTCGAAGGGAATATTGATGACTAAAATAAAAGATTGTAAAATGTCGCGATCGTAATAGTTGTGACTGTCAATCAAATAATATCCTAGCTGAATCTATAGCAAGGGCGGTCAATTTTGCCCACATGGGCATTCGTGTTCCTATTTATGCCTCGCGGGTGCTGCCACTCAAAATCGTCGCTGCAGCGGGCAACGAAAGAAATTTGAGCGAGGAAACATTCCTGGGAGGTGGGTAACTTAATTACAAAAGAGAACAATGTTTTCATGAGGTTTTTATTCAATAAAACATAATAACTGTTGTAAAAAGCGCTTATTTATTGGAAAATAGAAAAATTCGTAATGAAAATTTTCTGAGAAATAGAATTATACAGAGCCCACCAACTGTGGGCCACCTCATAACTTCTAAACGGTTCCCGATATCGAAATGTAGTTTTCGCTTAACAATGCGTAATCATGGGGGAAGTAATGTGCGATAGAGATATAATTCGAAAAATTTTTAGTTTTCGAAAAAATTAATTATCTTTGATTTTTTAAATGGGGCCATATATTTTTTTCACTAGCGATAGATAATCATATATAGACGAATGCATTCATGTAACATACGTTAATATTTTGATAGTATATTGAGTATAAAATTATTCTTTCAGACATACGATTTTGAACTAAATGTACGAGATTTCCTGTTAGCAACCGTTGCCATTGTCGCATTAGGGGAAGATTGCCTTCGCGGCGCCGGCACTTTTGCGAGAACAGGGGAAAGGTCGCGAAGGCCACTTTCCCAAAAGCGACAGTGTCGACGGCTGCAAGAAGAAAAATTGCACGTATAATTTCAAATCTCAAGCCTCATAATATAAATATATAAAAACGGGTTTATAAGTTTATATTATTATCGGTTTATTACATCACTACCAATGCGTGAACTATTTTTTTATTTCATCGCAAAATATCAAAAAATACTAATACAGCCTTACCAATCCGTTTGAATTCATGTAATTCTGCAATTACAAAGTTAATTGTGAATTAACTTAAATTAATTGAGTAATTTACATTAATTAAATTAAGTTTAAAAAATTAAAGACTATTGAAATATTTTATTGAAGTTTCTCAAGAAAATGTTTCAGTCTATCAGAACGGAGATGGGGAGGTACGCTTTCTCTAATTGTAAATTGGGAGTCAGAAAATAAACGGACGCAGAATATTGCCTGGGACGTGGGAAAATGAATATTACGCAACACTGTCATAGTCACTTAATGTCATCATTTGACGACTTTCCTGCTTTCGAAACATCAAAATATTTTAGAAGATAACATTATTATTCAGCTTCATTTGTTAGCATAAAGTACTCGATAAATGGATTAAGACGTACTTTTTTCGTTGGGACTCATCAGGGCTCCAACTTATCGCACGGTAAAGAAGTTATTTCGCTCAATGAAAGTAAGTTAAAATTAACAGTTTTTTTACGAACGTTATTCTGGTGTTTCCATCACCAAACAATTGTAATATCAAAAAACTAGACAATTACCATGCATGCCGCCATTAGTTTTTATTAATCAAAATTTCGAAAAAACGTACTGCTATCACTTGGGTTAGAACATTATAATATGTAATTTCAGTACATTGTCCATAATCGTTACACTACGCAAAATTGTGTGGAGTGGATAGTTAACGTCAGAAAATAACTCCAGTTACTTGTATTGATATACAGGACTGTTTGGTTAACTGCGCCAGATATACTTTTTTTTTTTGTTTCTTGCATTTGTTCATCTTAAGTTAGCCAAACTTATTATATAATAATACGAAGTTAATATAAGAAACAGTAATACAAATTATTAATTTTCAAGTTTTAGCAAATTTCGTGGGATGCAGAAACGTAGACGAAAAAAGATTCACTTAACTGCAGTATGGGATTAACTGATGCTCTTATTGTGGTGACGCGAAGTATTAAGAGCATGCTGAACACAGTTATACGAGTATATTATAAATAGGAGACAGATTTTAATGAAATATCATTTTTACTTTCTTGCATACCTACGTATATACGGAGTGATATACGTAATGTAGAGAAAGTTATGTAATGTTGCGCGAAAAAACTGTGGATTTTCGGCAGAAAAAAATTCATTGCCGGATCCTGATAACGAAAAAGTGGATAAATACAGTTGCTTAATTAAAAGAAAAAAGTCCTCTAATATGTGATGTAGCCAGAATTCCTATTTTGTTGGTCCTTGATACCGAAAACTAAATTGCAAGCGAAACGCCCGCCGTCTGTCCGTCTGTGAACACTACTAGCGCTTACATCATGCGTAGGATTTTTTTCAAATTGAAGAAACATCTATCTATCTGTAGTTGAAGATTTGTAATTTTGAAAACCATTCTTTAAAACTTGGGGGTTTTTAGATCATGCCCCAAGGACATTCTCGAAATTTTCTCAAAAGTTTTGTTCAAAATGTTTTCTTTAAATTTATTGTAATAACAGAGCAAAATACACATATAAAGTGACATAGGTTCTATTTTCACGGTTTACAGGATTTTCAAAAATTGCAAAAGTTTGAATTTTTCTAGCGTCTTCTCACAACTGAAAAAATTGCAAATTTTTTTGCGAAAATTGACCAATTGAATAACAAAAAATTAAACTAATGTTAAAACGATAATAATATAGAAGATGTAGCATTACAATACTATGAAAATCGAAAACAGTACACTGATTTTTGGAAGGTTTAGATACCTGTAAATGCCTTTTATCAAAAAGCACAATTTTTTGGAATTGATCACTTTTATCAATAATCCTGCGATATTTAAGAAGCTATTTAAACAGTAAAAATAAAAAAATGCCATTACATATTTATGGGCTTTAAGAGTGTAATATAAATATATTGGGGATCCTATTGTATTTTATTTCAATTATCTATGTCCCCCTCTGAAGTTGGGCCTCATGGCAGTTGCATAGGCCAAAGGACGGCCTTGCGAACAACTAGAAAACTCTAGCAGAAACTTCTACGAATCTAATACGAACGATATGTTAGAAAGAATAAAGATATCAAGTTTAGAAATTAAGAATACTCTTCTTATTCCCTTACAAAAGTTCAAAATGTTAGCAACTCTCTGATATTTGGAAACAAAATAAAATGGCCGTTTTTGTAAGCTTAAAAAGTCTTCGTACACACCTGTTGAACAAAACATATTACGTTATTTAATACTGGGTATAAATGCCATTTGCTTTGATTATTGTCTCTAGTCTTTGCAACATAGATTTCAGCAACGTTGCCGTAGTCGCAGGGTCAATTAAACTTCGGTCTCTCAGACCTCTCATGTTAAATATTTTTTTTATTAGACAAACTGTATTTTCTATTTTCAATCCCATAACTGACCACATATGACCTACGGGATCATATGTGATCAGTGAATATTAGGGAATTTAAGACGTGAATGAATTTGCTTTCTTAGTGTTTTAAGGTAGCTATGATCTAGTGGCGCCTCTAGGGTGACTAGATTAGTAGCCAGGGAGGGCACCAAATATAAGAATATTTACCGCTTAAATGTCCGACCTATTTTCATTACTGGACATTTGATTGATGCAAAAGTCTGGTCTAAGGGATCCCAATTCTTTTGTTAATATTCTGTCTTCATAATTCAAGTTTCTGTTGGGTAAATATATTACTTTATTCATGTTAAAAATGGATGACAATATTCATATTGTTTTGTGAAATTTTTAATTTAAAACACGTTTACAAATTCTCGTACAGATCAAAATACAACCAATTTCGCACAGAAGCATTGAGGAACAAATTTTTTAAACACCGTGCTAACATACGTTCCTAACGTGTTTGCAAATGTCAAAATTCAGGCAGACACATGGCGCGGTCGCACATGATTTGTGACCGACGAGTGCAATAAGCTCACATAATTCTCTCACTTTCTTCCCTACAATGAAGAAACCATCCTCGTGTTAAAGAGCCAAGCGGCGGCCACAGGCCTCCTGTGTCCAATGCCCTGTTGCCAAATCCTGAGCTGTTGCCACTTGCTCGGTTATCGCTTCCCAGCTAGGATAACAAAAATTACACTGCTGGCTTGAATAGCCGTTAGAGCTTTCTTTCGGAAAATAAGGGTTTCAGTGCAGCTGGTAATTAGTCGATTCTCAAAAATATTTAATTGAAAAAAGCACCTACCATTGACGCAGTTATTCACTTTCTATTCATCTGACTACCAATACAAACAATAAAAACCCGGTCTTATTTTCTTGTTTTATTGGTAACGGTTACGTAATATATTACAACTTTTATACTACTAACACTTCATTCTTCTAATAAACCTTAAGGGAATGACAGAGACACGGCTGAGAGACAAAAAAATATATAATTATTGAAAAGCAAAACGATATATAAAATTCCACGTCTACAACTGATTTCAAAGTCATTTGTCAGATACATACTCTAATGTACAGAATAAAAATGAGTAGTGCAGGCTAGGATTTGAACCCGAGATCTTCAGCACAAGAAGAAGCCACCCAACCAAATACGCTACGATATTGTCCTTGGGCAGGTCACTGCTGTAGTGTTTTGAATATTACAATGTTCTTGATGCCAGAAAATTCTTTCGAAAAATCGCAAAAGCTTCTGTTTATTTCAGACAAAATTCTAAATAAAACGTATTTTAAAATTTAATATTTAAAACGATTGCACTTGGAAATAAATCTCCAGCATGTGTATTGGTGGTGTTCGAAAACATATATATATATTGTCACTATATAACTCAAACTTTTGCGAAAAACACTCATATTTTAAGAAACGTGGACATGAGATGATTTGAAAGAGTAATAATGAAGAGCAGATTGCATTAAGAAAGAAATATGTATAATTATCTTTCGTCTAACGCAGTGTATTCTTCAGACAACGTTCACAGAAGTAACGAATAGTACACAGAAAACTGCCAGAATAGCGAACATTCGTTTCGGTATATTTTTCAGGTTTAGAGGAATATCATTTTGTCACTCAATAGATCTTCATTGTATTAATTG
>BLKR01007721.1:0-32414 GCA_011170035.1 Teleogryllus occipitalis
TAGTATTGCGACCCACCCCTCCGCCGGCTAGCTCAGAATGGGTTTTCAAGGTGGGCGCAAAATAAAAAAATACAATTAGAATAGCGGGGATCAGGGTCATGTGGGCCGTTGTGGATTGAATGCACTTACACAGAAACTCAAGTCGAATCACTTTCCACTTATTTAAGTATATTCTAATTAAATTGCTGTTACAGTAAATGAACATAAAACACTTTACATATACAAGAATTTTGTCTTGCTGAAAAAAAAAGAAAACAACTTACACTCTTAATAATTAACTACACTGTTTCCTTTCTTTCATTTAAATCAATTTCAAAGAATACTTAAAACTTTGCCTAATCATTCCAGTCGTAAATTTCCTAGTTGCAACTTTACAATTAGCTAAGTTTTTCTTGAAAGAAAAGATTGATTCTATTTTTCACAGAATATCGGTATAAAAAACCTGTACTAATACTTTCTTTCCGAAACAAATTATTCCTTCTAATATCTACAAATTGTTCAAGTTGGCACGACCTTACTGTGTCTTCTCACGGCGTAGAGAAATCTGCGGCGTCGACTCTTCCAATCGCTCGATGTCCTTGTCCTTGCAGCTCGGTCGGGAGCAAAGCCGGCCCTCTGCAGAACCGCACGGTCGCCCCTTTCCAGTACCGTTGTTCAACTCACGATGTGGCCTCCGTCTCGTTTTCCGTTGATACTCTTTTCGTATTCTTTTATAGAATGTAACTAGCTTTTAATTCCATATTTAAAAGAATCTACAATACGACAACTGAGTCTATTGTATAAGAGGAATAAATATAAAAATAAAAAAAACTGCAAAGAAAAGAAATGAATGGCCTCGTTAGTTTCATGCTATTCACACTCCTCTCTCTTACAAAGATTTTAAATGGGTCACTTATACTTTCATCCTTTTCCTGATGAATTGTTTTAATGCATTGTAATATGATAATTACCTCCTCGAATGTCTTGAAGAATTTTTATCGTAGATGCAGTCCTGAAGTCCGTAGCAGTACGAGGTGCCGCCTTCTCGTGATCGGTAGGTCCTCACTCTCCAGCTGTTACTTCAGAAAAGAAAGCTTTCTTTCTCCCGACTACCGGTGTCGCATACACTACCTAGACGCCCTCTTACGGATATAGTTCGTAGTTTCCATTTTCGGATTGTATTCATGCGCGTTGGCGCGTGTTCAAACAGCTTATCTTATTCTTGAATATTGATGTGCTCCGTTTTCCGAGACCTCGGCAAAACGGATGGTCACAGAATATTAATTTAATAAAATAAAAAAGAGAGTAATGTTCAGTTTTGTGCAACTTTGGTATTCGTACGCTAGAAGTAGTAACACAAAATACAAAATAATTAAAGGAAGTGAACTATGGTTTCAGTATTTTGTTGCATATCCCTTGGATTTTATCACAGCTAGGCATCGCCTCTTCACGGAAAGAACAAGATTCTTGCAAGTTGTGGGTTTTATTTTCTTCCATTGAGCTTCCACTAGACGTTTTAGTTCTTTGTTTTTCACGTCAATTTTGTAACTTCTCTTTAAAATTGACCACACATCTCTATGGGATTTAAGTCCGGGCTTTGAGGTGGTGTTTGTAGTAATTTTGGCACGTTCCATATTAACCATGTCATATTGAGGCGGGCCTTGTGCTTACTGTCATTGTACTGCAAAAAACGGTAAATAGGTGCAAGCCCATTTTCTCAGCATTTAGTTTAACATTGTTTTTCAAAATGTCGAAATAAACGTTGGTATCCATAATTCCATCAATAAATGGGGTCGAACCAAATCCCTTAGAAGACATACAACCCCACAACATAACCACCATACTTCACCGTGGGAATTGTATTCATGAAAGAATCCCCCGTATTTGGCTTCCTTCAGACACGACGCAAACCATCTCACCCGAAGAGGTTTATTTTACATTCGTCAGACCAAATGACACTGTCCCAAAATTTGTCCTAATTCACATGCTCCCTAGCAAATGCAAGTCTCTTCTTATGATTTTCCCTGCTTACAAAAGGCCTCTTCCGCTCTATTCGTCTATGAAACCCGTTCTTTCATGAAACACGACGAACAATCTGATCACACATCTTTCTTATGCATAGTTTTCAACTAAAACACGTAATTGAGGAGCACTTAACTAAGGGGTTTTACGAACTTCTTGAAGTACAAATCGTTCCTCGCGTTTATTCAACGTACGTTCCTTTGGTATTCGTGGCAAATGTTTCGTAGAACCTTCCTCTCTAAACTTTCTTACAATGTATTGCACAGTGGAGTGGCTTTTATTGTTAATATTGGACCTATTTGTCCCAAGGAATAGCCCTTAAGGGCTAAGTTGACAATTACCTCTTTCTCATTGGAAGTGATTCCTTCTGCTTAGCCATTTCGATGCCGACTGTTGCCTACTGGTGGAATTATCCCTACAGGGCGCATTGAGATCTTGGAACACCGTCAAAGGTCGAGTAACTTGACGTGGGAGAAACGCATAATGCCACTCACTTCGACTGTACGAATAGCAGTTGTAGAGAAAGATTTGTTTTATTCAATATTAATATCATGTTAAATATACATTCAAATAATATCTTTTATTGACATTGTATATTTGCTGCTAATACAATTGGTGCACAATTTCAACCAAGACATTATTTTAAAATATTTGACGACGGAATATGATAACTTTTTGATGCTAAATCTGAGTGTATGAATAAGAATGTCAGATACTGTAAGTATACGTAAGTGTAAGTAAGTGAGTGTAACTAAGTGTAAGTGTAAGTGTAAGTGTAAGTGAGATAAGTGTAAGTATACGTAAGCATAATATTCTTGGGAGGCCATCCTTTAGTGCCCAGACATTTAGATTGCAAAAGAAAATTATTCGAATAATGAATAAATGCCATCCACGTGATCCCTGCAAGCTTCTTTTCATTGCATTGCCTATTTATTTACAATTCTGTAATATTTGTCAAAACTGACTTAACGGTAGGAACATATTTTCATGTAATACTGGTATATGTAGTTACAACACTCGACGTAGAAATCATATTCATCAAGTACCAGTATCAACAGCTCATTACAAGAAATCCACATTCACATGTACGTTACTTTACAACGTATTGCCAGATTAAATTAAACAATTAAAATTGGTAAACAAATTTAAGTTGAAAGTAAAATCTTTTCTGCTGGAAAACTGCTTCTATACAATTAGAGACTATACTGATCGTCAAAAAGAAAAATAATATTTACTTTAACAAAACAATGATGTAGTATAATGAATTAGTTTACATTTGCATTGTATAATTTTAAAAAAGACTTAAATGCCTGTAACAAGTAATGTACTTCAGCTTCCAGGTCAATAACCCCCATCTTGATCGGGTTTTTGTCCAGTTTCCCTGATCCATTGAGCAAATGCTGAGATGGCCCCTTGATTTGCTTCTGGACGTAAATGTAGCTTCACTATGCGCACGTTTTGTTGAGCTTTCCTTTTGCTTGTAGTGGTAGTAGAGCTTAGGGTGAGTTTTCTATTTTGTTAGCAATACAGAAAAATCAAATCTGTTCCTTCGTTTATCGTTACAAATACGTTTTCTATAATTCGGAAACGAAAATATCTAGTTTTCAAAATGTTAATCTCTCACTTTTTGTAAATTTATTATTATTATTATTATTATTATTATTATTATTATTATTATTATTATTATTATTATTTAATCTTTCAACTATTAATAGTTAAATTGTTGGGAAAGGATTCTGAAACTCAAGAAAGGGCGCGCAGATGATTTTCTTCCCCATACGTCATTACAGTTTTTGACTTTTTGACTTTTTGACTTTTTGAATACGTTACCGAGAATACGTCATTCATTTCCAATTCAAAAAAATATAATAAAATTACAAAAAATAATATGACTTGTCACAATGAATTGACCTAATTTTATGTGTAACATTACGTATAATGTCATATATAACAGTATATAATGAGGATATTATTGTACGCGTGGTTTGGACTGCGCCATTTTCCCAATTGTTCGCGCCGCTGCCCTTAGCTCGGTGACGGTCTGACCTCCCTGGCCGTCCGTTGGTGCTACCGTTGCTCGCCCTTGACCAGACGGGGAAGGGCGATCGTTCGGGCGCTTCCTACCCGATAGAACACACTCTGGAACAGGCCTACGTGCCAGTCTATCAAGATGCAGCCGTCAAAGCACGTATCCTGAGGAAAATCCGGGGGCGACGGATCTTCCCGCCGAGTTGTGGCCATAAATATTCCTGTTTGCCCCGACGAGTGAAAGGAAACGGACGAAACTGTCACTTGTCCCGAGCGTATGTGAGTGTCTTTAAACTACACCTCCCGCAATGACGCGACTCCGCTGGGATACTTACACAAGATATTTCAGGACGAATGATTGAAACATCTTTGTATAGGGGGAAATAATAGTACAGAATATTTCAAGCAGGAAACGTTCGATAATGTAATGTGTAGTATAGCTGACAGTTAAGTGAAGTATTTTAATGGTACGTACAATAATATAACCTTAAAAATTGACGCTTATGGGTCGCATTAAAGGATGAACGAAAATATGTCTGCAGACAACAAGTTGACCCATGAGATGATCTGAAGAAACAGTTGGTCAGACTTGTAGTCTGCTCTCATAAAAGCTTATGCCGAGCTTTCTAAAACTACACCCACTATTGCCGGTAAAGCGTGAAAATTTGCACGTAAGTCTTGAACCATACTCGGTCTACTTCAGTGTCCTTGTGCAATCTTGGGCTTACTTTAAATCTTTTAATTATGTATATATGTTTTTACTGTTTCTAATTTTGGTACATACATCCATACAATGTGAGTGTGTTTCATCATTTTACTCATTGTTCACAATTTACTAGTTTCCCTTGTATTTATTCAAGAACTTCTCTATGCTTTATCCTTTGTACATAACATCAATGAAATATTTATAATGTACAAGTTAAGAAATAATTGAAGAATTAGCTTATTTGCAAATTTCGAATACTGTAGCAGCCAATGCGTTGCAATCCGTTTTGTTTCTGACGGCGGAAGAAAACTTCCTGAGGGTGGACCACTGCCGCCCTTGCACTGCGGCCGAGCCGCGAGCGCCGCCCGCACGCCGCGAAACGCCTCGGCGCCGCGACGCGCCGGCCGCCCTTCAAATTGCGAGTGGCGGGTGTGTGGCGGGGCGTGGCGGGGACGTCGCGAACGGGCGAAACCGCTTTACGGTCCAGACGCCAACAATGAAACGGAGAAGGTCGTTATGCAAATGATTTTCCCACTCGCGCTTTTTAGTGGCGAAAATTATAGAGAACATTGTCTGTCGTTACGAGATAACTCAGTAAAGAGCTGTGGAAGTGGCCGTGTTTGAATCTCTTAGAAATGCAAAATAGATGCATCTTCTAAACCTTGCTAAGCGATACCTTGGAGGGTAGTGGAGGGAAAATTAAGGAACGCTCGTAGTGCAGCGGGATTTATAGCTTGACTGTGACAAATAAAATGAGATGCAGGAGGGAAGTGTTTAATTGTTAACTTGAGGTCGTATACGTCGGAAGACTCGGGTCCATTTTGAAGCCCTGAATGCCAAAAGACGTTGCGCCAGCAAATAATACGCAAGTGTTTGCCCGAGCATCTCGTTGGACTTGATGAATAGTTCGTACTTGCTGAGGAAGTATAAACTAAATAATAATAATAATAATAATAATAATAATAATAATAATAATAATAATAATAATAATAATAATAATAGTAAGAATAATAATAAATATTTATAATAAGTATAACGAAGATTGGGGTGACGTTTGTGGAGGTGTTACGTTGCATCGACTCCTACCCTGGAATTTGACAGAGTAATTTTTGGTAAATTTACATTCTCTTTGTGACATTTTCGGATGTGACGTTCGAACAAAGTGGATGAGTTTGTTTTTTGCAAAATCTAAGTGTTTCGATACGAACGCAGGTTCGCTCAAAGGAGAAATCCTTCGCGAAATCATATATTGTTGATTTATGATTTGTATATTTTACAACCTGTTCATAAATGAAAGAATGAATACCAGGCCTGGGAGATATTTTTGCGGGATGAAATTACTTTTGTGGGTTCAAATAAAATTTTAATATTAGCTAACCGTTAGAAATTATGCGAGAAAGTGTGTACTGCTCAGCGGCAATAGTTTCCTGAAGTATTACAAAACGTTCTCTGAATAATACAAAAAAGTTTTTAAAAATGTATATCATTGTTAAATGTTTATAAAAATGAAGTTACCATTTATATAAAAATGAGTTTACCGTTCAAGTGCATGATTGCTTTGAAGAACACATTGTATTGAGAGGAGCTCTGGTGCACCAAGTGGAAGGTTCGGTGCTGTGAATCCCCAACATGCCTCGATCCCCTCCAGCTGAGTGCAGTGCTCTTCGGGGCCTCTCGCCTGCGGCTGTTGACGAAGGTGTCGCTCGATTGCAGGTCGTAAATGCCGGCGAGGCCGCCGCTGCCCGCGCCTGCCTTCCCGTGAGCGCCTCTGAGCGCCGCTCAGCGCTCCTGAGCGCTCCTGAGCGCCCCTCAGCGCCCCTCAGCGCCCCTCAGCTCCCCTCAGCGCCCGTGGCCTCGTCCTCGGTGCGGTCGCTGCGCCAGCGGACGCCGGCGCCCACGACATTCCTCCGAGTCGTCGACACCTCTGCCGCCCGACTATTACGTAAGTAGGCCAAGCAGCGCAATGGGCTGGAGCGCCATCGGTACGAGGGCAGCTGGCCCGCTGACGGTTGACAATCGACAGCCGCTGTCTTCAAAGCGCTGGGCAAGTGGAAGAAACAATTCAAACTGCTGCGTTTCAATAAGAACTGATTTTGACTTCGTGTTGATTTTTTTGTACTTGTTAACATCGTTCATATATAGTTTTCTCTAGCACTTACGGAGTTCTGGGTTTAACTGACAAATACTAGTTACCACGATAGATCTTTGTTCAGACTAGTACTAACTAGATAAAACTAATTTTAACTCATTTAACAGTAAAATAAATTATATTATTAGCGTAACATGAATAGAGGTAGTGGGGAGAAAATTGTCCATCGGGGTCGGAAGAAATAATTACGTAATCATTACTAACATCATATAATGATTACTTACACAGCAAAGAAAATTACTGGAAGGAGAAAGAATGCGAAATCAAACATTATATTGCGTTGTTTGTATAGGCTTACGTAATTTCACATAAACCATTTCAGATTCATTTTGTTCTTGCTGTCCATTAATTTGAATTGCAAAGATATCTGATATATTATGAAAATAATTTTCTACGTGATCGATTTTTTATCTAATCGAGCTCCTGAGTAAAGTTTCTCTTTCCTGCACTGACTCGTTACGTACGCATTTCTAGCCTTACCCCTTCCTTCCGCGGCAGCAAATTGCGTGACAGCTTCTATGAAAAACCGCCCCGTTGCCTAGCTCGGAAATGTATGTAGCTTCCTTCGTTTGCAGTTGTTCGCTTCCGCAGACACCGCGACGCGGGCCGCACTCTTGCTCCGTGCTTGACGAAAAGAATCTGATCACCGCTAAGCGATGCGCTGCTCCCTCCTCAATACATCTTTCTTGCGAGACGGTTTAGCCTGTCTCGGAGCGACGCACGCATTTTTCAGGCCGTTCGCTACGGTGGCAGGAAGAAAGGCCGCGATCGGCTCCCAGCGAGGTTGGCGGGGCGGGGAGAGGAGAGGGGTGTGCGGGGGCGGGAGACGCGGGGCGGAGGCGCACGCACCTCGCAGGATTGTTGGGGATGGGGTGGCAGGTGGTAGGCGCGAGGCGAGAGGCCGATCGAGAGACCGGGCAAGAGGCTGGGCGAGAAGCCGAGCCGAAAGGGAGCGAAAGGCCGGGCGAGAGGCCGGACGAGAGGCCGGGCGAGAGGCCGGGCGAGAGGCCGGACGAGAGGCCGGACGAGAGGCCGGGCGAGAGGCCGGACGAGAGGCCGGACGAGAGGCCGGGCGAGAGGCCGGGCGAGAGGCCGGGCGAGAGGCCGGACGAGAGGCCGGGCGAGAGGCCGGACGAGAGGCCGGGCGAGAGGCCGGGCGAGAGGCCGGGCGAGAGGCCGGACGAGAGGCCGGACGAGAGGCCGGACGAGAGGCCGGGCGAGAGGCCGGGCGAGAGGCCGGACGAGAGGCCGGACGAGAGGCCGGGCGAGAGGCCGGGCGAGAGGCCGGGCGAGAGGCCGGGCGAGAGGCCGGGCGAGAGGCCGGACGAGAAGTTTCGAAGCTGAGGCCAGCGATGGGACGCGGGATGGTAGTGTGAGGCCGCGCGACAAGCTGGGCGGCGGAGAAGGAGGGGCGGGAAGCGGAGCGCGACGGAACGGGGCGCGGGTTGAAGGCGGCGACGACAAGCGACGCGACCTATGTCAGCTCCACCTTTCTGCCCGTCGCGGCGCGCCCTCCCGCTGCCGCCTCCGCTCCGCCATTCCCCGCCTGCCCCGTCCCCTCAAGCTCAGCGCGCCGCTGCCCTCTCGGAAGTCTGACGGCGGATCCAACTCTCCCGACCGCGTCAGATTTCAATCAAATTCGGCGGTCGGATCAGGCTTCGTCCCCATTCAGATGGTAATAAGAGCGGGCTGCAACGCGTCTGGCCTTTCAGCCCCAGCCCCTCGCGGCGCTCCGGTGCGTGCAACGGCCATCCACCCCCGCGTCGGCCGCCCGCGCTCACTTCCTCGCTCTCCTTGCTCACCTCTCCGCTCTCGTCTCCGCCCTCCTCTCCGCTCTCCTCTCCACTCTCCTCTCCACTCTCCTCTCCACTCTCCTCTCCGCTCTCGTCTCCGCTCTCCTCTCCGCTCTCCTTTCCGCTCTCCTCTCTGCTCTCCTCTCCGCTCTCCTCTCCGCTCTCCTCTCCGCTCTCCTCTCCGCTCTCCTCTCCGCTCTCCTCTCCGCTCTCCTCTCCATTCTCATTTTCGCTTTCCTTTCTTCATACTCTCCACCCTGCTCCGTATTTCTCTTTAATTTCGTTTTCTACTGTAGTGAAAACCTCACTATGAAACCTATTATAGCTGCGTGCTTATTGTTTATTTTGGTAGTAAACAGTGGCTGAAATTTATTTTTATTTTAAGGTTAATTATAATATTTTTGCATAAAATCATAACACATTTCATTTAAAATGTATGTAGTATTAACTGGAAATATTTAGTGGCTGTAATATATATTCACTTTAAAATTACGTTCTTAATTGGTATGTAAAACTGATAATTTTCAATCGACATTTAAAAAGTTGAAAATTCCGGAAACATTGCATTTGAAACCAATTTCTGTTTAATAGGAAAATGGAGTAATGAAAGTTTTTAATTAACATTAAAAAAGGCTTACTCATCAGATTAAAAATCCCTATTAGGAATTCCACTATAATAATTGGATCACACGAATGTGTATTTTTACAGCGCGAAACAATCTTGCTCTTTTATAGAGCATAAGATATTTGACGATTGCCGCACACCACGTTCTCTTTTTTCTTCCTCCATCCTATGCTCTGTTTGCAGAAACGTTCTCCGAGGCATAATATGAACTGGAGCTTTGTGAACTCGTGTCAGTTCATGATAAATTGCTAATCTTTACATAGGTAAAATTCGCGGTTCATAACTGCGGAGGGTCTATTGAACACACTTGAATTATTGCCTCAAGAAAAAGAAAACGAGAGTCGTGGCGGTTGCGCGGGTAAGGAGGTGAGGCGAAGTCGTGTGTATTCAGAGGAGCTCTACTAAAGACGTGAAAGCTTCTTTGTTTTTCCGGCGTCGTTTTTTCGTGTGCATTCGCGCGTTCTTCCCCACATCACGCACTTGGCCGGTTTCGGCGCGCGGAAATTGGGACTTCGCGGCCTTTCGCTTCCCAGGCGTGCTGCTTGGTTTGAAGTGAGAGTACTACGCTTCTCTAACGCTCTAAAATGGGAGCGCTTTGTCGATTATTTACATGCATTGACATTTAGAAACTAATCACGAGTTTTGATAGATTAGATGGATATTTTTAATATTTTTTCGTGTTGACCTCTTGCTAATTCTTGGAATTGATCTTGAGAACCAGTGATAATAGGTGATGAACTTACGATGATGGATAAAAAGCGAAGGAAAAAAGCTCTGAAGGACAGAATTTATTAAGCGGCATTTTCGCTAGTTATTAGTAATATACTAGGTACTTGGTAGAGTAAGTTGTTCCAGAGCAGGGGGCTGTAGAATGCCTGAGTTCCTTACCTCACCGCTTACCTTGGTAGACTTAATTTAATTAATCTATACTCTACTCTTCTCTCTCTCTCTCTTTCTCTCTCTCTCGAAGTATCATCACGCAGGAAGGCCGTGCAGACGCCTTTGTGCACATCTGAAATTGGCAAGCAATAGAAGAAACCGTAATAATATTTATTCTTAAATTCTATTTACATAGCTAACTTATGGCCTAGCTTACAAACTAGATACTTACAACCTAATCTAAATCTAATTTGTCTTACATCTTACTTAATCTAACAACGAACATTATTTACGGTAAGCAATACATACACATATAACACTTACAAAAACATACACTTTTAACATTACACATGAACTCATATAAAAATTATTTACACTATATATGCATCGACGACATCATTTCAACAGCGGTTGCAACTTTAACACTGTACACTATTTACATTATTTACACTGGTAAAAGTATACAAATACACTTATAAACACAATCCATGAAATCATTTAAACACTATTTACACTATACATGCTTGTAGGCACTTCATTTAAACCGTATTGTCTTTGTTTACGCTCGCCTGTACTCGACTGGGATGAGGTCATCTTGGGCAGTGTGGCGAAAATAGTAGGCAGCGCTCCCTGCCGTAGAAGGAATAAGATGTGAACTTCACTTTGACTCAAATAAAATTAAAAGTAAACTGAATGAATACATAAGTAACAAATATGATAATTGACTGCTTAATGGTGATTAATCAGGATATGAATAAGGTTTAAAATCGAGTGAAACATACCACTTGAATCAGCTGATCACTCAGTAGGATTACTAATGGTAATGAATTTAGTTTCTAACAGAATTCAGACCGTTGGCACAAATTAAGTGAAATAGTGCTAGCACGTATATAGTAAAAAATAAAGTTAGTTTCAAATGAAGTTCGACATCTGTCTTATGCTGTAACAAAGAAATAAAACAATGACTATTGATACCAGTTTTGATTTATATGGGTGAAAAGAGTGGCGGTGGCATCCCTGTGGAGCTGTGGTGTTCGGGTTGGCACACGTAGAATTCTAGATGAGCAGCAGAACCGCCCAATGTCGTGAGTAGTGGGTTCATGTCCAGATGACACGTACGAACCAAGTCTTGATGCCGGGGTAAACATCACAGCTCAGTGGGTACCTAAATCGGCTGCTTAATAATACGTATCACTTTCGCGAAGCATATTCTTGTGACCAAGTGCTAGTAAGTGATGATAGCTCACGGATTGCGTACATTGCATCATGAATACTACCAAGAAATATAGAACTTAATGTCACTGCTAGTGGCAATTGCTAGTTCTGAAATTAACGCAGTTTACTGTCTGAATTGCTACCGGCATTTGCTAGTACACTGAAGTTAATATAGTTCATAGTGTGAATTGCACAATTTTACGAAGTGGCAACATGGTAAGTACCCACGAAGTTCTCTGCAAGTAATTGCATAATGAGAAGATTGAAAAGAGTAGTTCACTGAATTTATCATGAACAATTCCAGCTATCAATGTTATTACTGTGAGCACTACATGATTAACTAAGTTAAAACAGTTTGAAAATTATGCGACTGTGTGAGATTGCACAATATATCCTTCCGTGCTTCCCAGTATCTACACTGGGCTCTTGACTGTAGAGTTAATAAGATTGCATATACGAGTGTGGACATACGTTAACACTCCAAGAACGCAAACGGTCAACTGACGAGCCGTTATGCGCAGTCTGGGGACAGAGAATATGCTTCGTGGATACGAATCTTTACCACCAATAACAAGCCAGCTGACATGAATTACAGTTAGGCGATATATTGATCTAGGCGAATTTATAATTGGAGCTGTGTGATCGTAATGATTCATTAAATTAGCATTTTCGATGAGGTGTCTAGTGATTTTAAGATCAGTCGTGTGAGTTGCGTCACCCTTCCGAGAATCTTTGGGACAGCAGCTGCGCTCGGGGGAGCGGGTTGCAGCGGCATATCAGCTGAGGCACGTGAGTTGTTCGTGGTAGCCAGGCGCGAGGGCCGGCATTGGGACTTTGTACAATCTAAAAATGCAATCTGAGCGGTGTAGAATCCGTATCATGCTGCTACAATCAATGGTTAAATACAGATTTAAATTATTACTTGTGCAAAGATGAGCAGATGTATACGCAAAAAAAACCATGCATGTTAAAATGTACAATTGTAAGTTGAAGTAATTTAATTTACTTGCAAGTAAAAGTGACGTGAAATGTGGGTTTGCTTGTCACCCGATAACAAATTTTAAGGGACAAATGCTATATTTTGGTTCCCGAATGTTCCAGGGTCACTTGCAAATCATGGACTGTGAAATATCATTTCTCAATCATCATTTCTCAATTGCAGTAACTTTCATTTAAATATTAACCACTATTGATGTATCTTAAATATGATTGAATGTTCTGATTATGAATAAATGTATCGAGTGCGGGGTTTGTGAGTTTTTCGATACCCCATATTATCGATTTCGTATTGGTCTGAGCCTCTGCCTGCGCTGTGCGTTTGCGCTTCCTCCTCAGTAGCCCGGTCTGATGCAGAGTGGAATGTAATAGGATGAACGCAATTTCGTATGGTCCGCACAGGACCAAATACTTTATCAAGCCCATAACAAAAATAGATGATTGATAAAGAACACAAAAAATTTCTGTCAGCAACAATTTGGTGAATGAAACACCTCAGTGATTGAGTACAATGGCTCATTTATGAAACAAAGAATATCCGTCGTACTCAAAGTATAATATAATACTCCAAATTTTTTCTTCAGTGATATATTTAAGAGTAGAAAGGTATATTTAGTGCCGATTTAGATTATAGAAGTTTCGTTTCCTTAATGTAACTTAATGTTTTATGAATCGTCAGTTTTTATATTATTATTATTATTATTATTATTATTATTATTATTATTATTATTATTATTATTATTATTATTATTATTATTATTATTATTATTATTATTATTATTACTATTATTATTATTCATCAATATTACTATTACATTACCTTATTTATTAATTAGCTGCCAACGGGTTATACCCAATTGCAGTTAGAATAAATTTCTTATCATGTCTGAAAATGTTTTAAATTTCTTCTCTCTCAAGGACCGGGACACAACCTGCAGGCGCTTAGTGCTCCTTTTCTGCAGTAGGTGATGGTGAAAATAACAGTTCCAACAGATTACGAAGCAGAGATGCTACATAAAGTTGACGCGACATTATATCTTTAATACTATATCATTTTAGATTGAGTTTGCACTGTTTCTAATAGTTTCGGGGTCCACAGTTTGGAATCGTAATTTATTGAGAGTTCATAACAAAAATTTCAACGCCAAAACCACTCGCTTTGGTGACGTCAAATAAGTTTTCAGAGCCAGAACTGAAGATGCAAGACAGCCTCCAGGTAGAAAAGCAATAAAGAAGAGACGAATTACGACTTTGCTGCCGTCACACGCGTTCTCCTCGGTTTTTGATATCCGAGGTTGGCTCCTCGTTACTCTGCTATATTGTGTTACTCAGTTTTTACTTTCTCGTATACATACGGAGTAATATACGAAGTTTAGCGAAAGTTATGTAATGCTGCGGAAAATCTATTTCGAGATTTCAACGAAGTACATGTTTTGGGGACCCCTAATACCGAAAAAGTTTTTTTTTTAAAAACGTCCGTCCGTCCGTCCGTCCGTCCGTCCGTCCGTCCGTCCGTCCGTCCGTCCGTCCGTCCGTCCGTCTGTCCGTCTATCAATCTGTCTATCCATCTGTATGTAGAGTCGTAGGCTTCCGCGGCCGGAGTCGTTGAATTCTTGGCTGTCCGGGATTAGCCGCGTCTTATCCCTCTGTCTGTCCGTCTGTCTGTCCGTTCGTCTGTCTGTCCGTCTGTCCGTCCGTCTATCCGTCTGTCTGCCCGTCTGTCTGTCTGTCTGTCTGTCCGTCTGTCTGTCCGTCTGTCTGTCCGTCTGTCTGTCCGTCTGTCTGTCCGTCTGTCTGTCCGTCTGTCTGTCCGTCCGTCTGTCCGTCTGTCTGTCCGTCTGTCTGTCCGTCTGTCTGCCGTCTGTCTGCCGTCTGTCTGCCGTCTGTTCGTCTGTTCGTCTGTCCGTCTGTCCGTCTGTCCGTCTGTCCGTCTGTTCGTCTGTCCGTCTGTCCGTCTGTCCGTCTGTCCGTCTGTCCGTCTGTCCGTCTGTCCGTCTGTCCGTCTGTCCGTCTGTCCGTCTGTCCGTCTGTCCGTCTGTCCGTCTGTCCGTCTGTCCGTCTGTCCGTCTTTCCGTCTGTCGTATGTGAAGAAATCTAGCGCCTAAACCACACGTATGATCTTTTCAAAATTGAAGAATCCCCTGTCCATCTGGCTCTAGGTGAAGCTTTTAAATTTTGAAAAACATTCTTGAAATTTGGGGGTACTTTACACGAAGCTCCCCGGACATTTTCCAAATTTTCTCAAAAACAGCTTCAAATATTTTCTTTAAATTTCTAGTAAGAATATAGTAAAATACAATTAAAAAGGTGGCGTAGGTCCCATTTTCACGGTTAACTCTGAATTTGCGAAGATTGCAAAAGGCTGAATTTTGTGGGGGTCTTCCTGCCACTATAAAATTGAAGATACAGATATTTTCTTCAAATGAAATTTTTAACCTATAAATAGTTCTTTCATTAAGGTCATGTAGACATTTTTGAAAATTTTAATTGTTTTTGTGCAATAGTGCGTGCAATATTTGCAATTTAAAAAAATACAAAAAACATTTGTCTCAAAAACGGCTCCAAATTTTTTCTTTCAATTTTTGGTAGGTTTAGTACTCAGCCAACTCTATCCAATGACATAAACGCCATATTGCTCTATTCTTTTGTTTTTTTCAAAAATTACACAAATATATTTTTTTAAATATCTCTCACGCCATTAATATGCACATTTACATAGATTTGTATACATTATTACACTTGTGAGTGGAAGTGCTTGAAAGGACTTCAAATGTAGTTTTCCGGAAACTCAATAGATTCCTGTAAAAAAAAGCTTCAAATTTCGCATTTACAATAATGCTTAATCGCCATTTTCTTAAAAACGGCTTCAAAATTTTCAATGAAAATTTCTAATTTGGACGAGATTTTACTCTTCTTTAATATTCTTGAAGTAATATTTCGGTTCTACTATTACGTTACCGAAAAGTTAAGAAAACGTCAAGAAAATGTACTTTCTGTGACGATAGATGGCAGTTGGCAAGAGAATGGAGGAAGGTCTTAAAGTCAGTCCACGTCAAGGAAACTAGAAAAAATTGCTACGAGAAAGTCTGTGCCATTCTACAGCACCTCTAGTTTTATTATTAATAATTTGCTTACATATTCAAAAAAATCTGAAATTCTAGTCGTTCAGCGTCTAAGCATGCGCTGTGTATTTTCTCGCATTCGCTGAAGTTCCTACGACACCCTAAACATTTCCTGGCAAATTGTTCCAAAATTCTTCTTTAATTTTCTCTCGAATATAGGTAAGTGCTCTTATGTGTTCAATTTTCATGAAAACCACAGAATTTTCGAAAATTGCAAAAGCTCAAATTCTTTCAACCAATTTCTACAACCACATTATTCAAGTTAGAGATTTTTGTTTAACTAAATTTACTCTTAAAACGAGATATTCAAAGGATGTCACGTACACGTTTGTCAAATAGTAATTTTTCGTAATTCTTTAGATAAAAGGAGACAATACCCCCAAAATTCCAAAGGAAGATTTTCTCAAAAGCGGGTCAAACATTTTTTCTTATAGACAAAGAACAATTCTATAAGTGAGAGCTGTTCAAATGTAAGAATTGTGGCTGGAACGCCTGCCTGCGTGTGGACTACAGCCGATTGACCTGCGCGCCGCCTCTCCTCGTACATGCCGTCAGGCTGCCCCACTTAAGCGCCCTACGCTGGTAGTTTCAAATAAACCCCATTTCGATGAATATTTTTGAATGTCCAAAAATTACGCATAAGTAATTTCTCCTGTTAATATTTACGTTACATACTGAATTTGTACTTCAATGAATTTGTGGGAATAAATTCTTCAAAATTCGACCTCTTAAAAAGTTTCTCAAAATCTCAAACTTTTTCGATTTTATGTATTGAATTTGCTTTCTAGATAATAAGAGGATCATCGAAAAATGTCTGATACGTGAGCGCTTTGGAT
Source organism: Teleogryllus occipitalis (assembly GCA_011170035.1). NCBI lineage: Eukaryota > Metazoa > Arthropoda > Insecta > Orthoptera > Gryllidae > Teleogryllus > Teleogryllus occipitalis. The sequence goes on from BLKR01007721.1 coordinate 16,351, forward strand.
GGTTCACTGTCGAAGTATGCTGAATTTCGATTCCCTAAATGAGCATTTTGATTGATCACTTTCTTTCTGGAATAGGGCAATGTGCCTACATAAATATGAAATAAACCCATTTTTTATTAAAACCCCTAAAATTTGTAAAATTGTAAATCTTTAAAATTTGAAAATTTTTTCATATCTTCAAGTTACTGACGTAATGAAGTTTCCTATGTAATGGGAATATTTTCTACTCTTAATTTACTACAACGGTCTCTGTCTCATGGATCTTAGTAAATATTTATAAAAAATAGTGCACAGTGTCTGGTACTCTCGTTTCATGTGTTTCATGAGGAATGGGAAATTCGAATCTTTTCAGTTTTTCCTGAACATATTTGTTCCATTCTTACATGTCTAATGATTACAGCGGACCAAAAATTCTCCGCATGTGAATACAAAAAGATTCAAGTTACCTCATTTGTGTTAGATTGTGCATTCCCATATCAACTTTGACAACAGTAGTAATGGTCTTTAGTATCCATAAAATTCAGTAAATCTCCGGAATATCCGTCTTGCATACGTTTGGATGTCACATTTCCCTCTTTGCCGTTATATAAGATAATAAATGAATTCGTGTAAATGTTTAATACTGTCAATGGACCATTTCAAAATTCTAATGATAATTCTCCGTAACGGGCAGCACCCATTGTTAGCAATAATACTTTGATTCAGATAATATCACTATTAATGCTTGCTATTGTTTCCTCTCGGCTATCTACAGAACTGAAAGCACATTCGACGCGACGATTGAAAATTGAACGCTAATGCGCAGTAATAGAATGTGTTTACGTTTCACAATGCATGTCAGGTCAGCAATGAGTATGAAATACGCTCTCTTTTATGCTGTGCCAGGGCTAAAAGTCGAGCTTCATGACTTTAACTATGCTTCTAACGGGATAAAATGCAATTTATTCTAATTAGGAAGCGATCTTATATTTTCCCGAATTACATATTATTATTTAAGAATGAAATCACATATCTCATCAACTAAATATCAACAAAACTGACAGTACATAAGTATAATAAGTAAGAATTTTGGCTAGTGGAAAATAGTTCTCCATATTACCTCACACGTATTGATACATAGCATTGTTACTAGGTATTTGTGAATAATACCAACAACTAGAATTTGCCGTATATTAATGTAGTTATCACTTTACAAACTGTTCATTGTCCCTGCTGCGGCGGCATGGGTTGCCGCGATCTCTGGTGGAGAGTTGTAGACGACCACCCGGACGCTTTTTACGTTACGGTGGTTGTAGACGACCACATGAAGTTTCACGGTGACACTCACGCCGTTAACTTCAAGATGGAAGCAGTGAGAAGGCGGTGCTAAGCTTAGTGTTGCCGGGCTTTGCCCGGTAACCCACCAGTCGGTCCCCTGGCGCGTCGACCTTTGGGGAGGATTGCACGAAGGACGTTCTCCGGAATTCTCCGGATCCCACATATAGAAGTCCGACGGGGACAAAGATATTCCCCTGTTAGGTTGCCTAGGTTCTGGTGGTACTCACGTCATTAGCCTTAAGGTTGAGGCAGTGAGGAGACAGGAAGGGGGCTCCAAACCGCTCGAACATTAGTTCGGGACACCCCCTGTTGGGTTCTCGGCTCTGTCGCGGCAGTGGCCCGATACTCTGGGCAAAGAGGAGGGACTTGTTGGTAACAAGTGAGTAGCTTGTGAGTAGTGCATTGCTTGGACTCCTGCACTAGCCTGGATAGCTAGGAGCTCTGAGCAGGCATGGCTCAGGCATTGTATGGGGAGGTTACCGTGAGGGTCTACTGAGTTCTGCCGGGATGCAGATATCTGCCCAAGGTCGTACTTGTACGTATGCCGGGGGTGCGGATAGAGCCTATTGCCTAGGTGCCCACTGGACTCCTCCTGGTAAAAATACAAGTGCGAGGTAGGCGCACTGCAGACCATTACACCGTTCAATGTTCCAAAATAGGGTGGTGTTATATAGCATTAAACTTATTTCTTTATAATACTAGACATCACGGTAATATCTGGAAACGAGAATATTTAATTAACGAATGGTGCCAAACCGCACCTATTTTCGCGCATTTGTAACTTTTGCAATTTTCCACGAAAATTATTCAACGAAAATGGTAGCACCCCCAGTTTGTGCGTGCTTTACTATATTGGAGAAAAACTAAAAAGAAATAAGCATTTGGATCCGTTTTTAAGAATTTAAAACAATATCGTCACTTTAAGCAAACATTTCGCGAACATTGAACATCGCTTTATTTAAAGATATAGTTTTTAGAACATTTTAGTAGAACATTTTTTTAATAATATTTATTGATCCTTGTTCGACAAAAATTTGTCATTCAAGGGTATGAAAAATTACATGAACATCATACAGAATATGAGGAGAAACTAAATAGCAACCTCTAAACAAATTACTGATATGTAGACTTTTTTAAAAATTTTTGAGAGTCATAATGATCTTAAAAAGAAACTATGTTTATAAATAATACATGATTCATGAAATTTTTTACAATAAATGATAGAAACTGTGAGAAGAGACAACTAAGGAGGATGTAAAAGATCTTCAGAATAACGTGATTTAATTCGCGGGAATAGATTAATTGTTTTTCCTAATTGAAAAAAAAAAGTATAAGCAGGAGAAGAAGAAAGAGAAGCATAAAATTTATCTGAGAGACGAAGGATTCAGGATTTTACAGGAGGAAATACCGAGTTCACGTAATATATGATTGTTTCTTATGAACCAGGGTGCTTTCAATGCGTTCCTTAAATAATTGTTTTGTATAACCTCTAATTTTTTAATATGCGTTTTTGCTGCACCATCCCAAATGGGGCATGCATAAGTTAACGAAGGGCGAATTATATATTAAAATATAGTTAATGCAGAATCTACAGAGAGGTGCGAATTTTTATTCAGAAGTGGATATAATTTTAAAAGCTTGAGATTAGTTTTATTTATTATAGATAAAATATGTGTTTTCCATGTTAATTTAGTATCTGGTTGTAATGCGAGATATGTAATTGAAATATCAGAAGGAATCCAAGAAATTGCTTTATAATTAATAATAAGAGAATAAGTAGGAGAGATTCGTTTTAAAGAAAATATTTTTGCTTGTGACTTTTGATTATTTATCTTTATTTGCCAATTGTTAAACCAAGTAACAAGAATATTTAAGTCATCTTGTAAATTATCGCGTCTTGTTATAATGTCTGAATGGGAAGTAAATAAAGATGTGTCATCTGCAAAGAATGCTATTTCTGAATTAAGTAAATGAGGGATGTCTGAAATGTAAATATTAAAAAGAATAGGAGATAGAGGAGAACCTTGAGGTACTCCAACCTGAATATTGTATTCAGTAGAAAACATATTGTTAACTTAAACTTGAAATTTACGATGCAATAAAAAACTTAATAATTTTTTTTAAAATAAATAGGAAATCCAAATATTCTAAGCTTATAAAGAAAACCATCATGCCATACTTTATCGAACGCTTTTTCAACATCTAAAAATAACGCAAATGTTAATTGTTTCTTTTGAAAACTAGTCGCTATAAAATCTGTAATTGTCAACAATTGTTGTATTGTAGAATAATTAGATGTAAAGCCAAATTGAGAATTTGGAAATAAATTAATTTGATTAATAAATTTAATAACTCACGTTAAAATTATTTTATCAAAAATCTTTGAAAATGTAGACAAACTAATTGGACGAAAATTTTCTGGTCTCCTATGATCTTTTTGTGGTTTAGGAATGGGTAATATAATTGCTATTTTCCATGTTGTAGGATAGTAATTTATTCTAAGACAAGCATTGTATATTGCTGTTAATGAACTGATAGTGGAATTTGGAAAATGTTTGAACACTATATCAGGAAGTCTGTCGAAGTAGAACATTTTAAAAACATTTTGGTTATGAAATGTTAACTTTTGCAATTTTTTAAAATAGTCCACCGAAAATGAGACATGCCATTTTTATATGCGAGAAATACTCTACTACAGGAATAATTTAAAGAAAAAATTTGGTGCCGTTTACGATATAAACTACCTATAACGTTTGTTTTTAAACTGCCTGTAACTAACTGCTTTTAAAGTTCTTATATTTCACGAAAAATTATTTCAAAACTACTCATATTTTCGAAAAATCGTACATGACCCTATTGAAAAATGTCTGTGAAGGACAGAATTAATTGAGGAAAGATCTTTATCTTCAATATTGTAGTTGTAGAATGACGCCAATGTTTGGTTTTTGCAATTTTCGAAAATACAGAATGTTCAACGAAAATGAAAACGTAATTTTTTAAGTATTCTCTGCTCTATCCAAGAAAAAACGTAATGAAAATTTGTAGCTATTTTTACGTAATTTAATGGGTTCTGATCGTTCCCCCACAATGAATTTTAAAGATAAATTAAGAAATGAATTTGCACAAGAGACGATCAGAGCGGAAATCTTTAAAGAAAACTGGGTAATTTCTTAAAATAAATATCTAATTTGAAATTAATCAAAAAAAGTCAAGGACAATTGCTTTTTGAAATACATTTCAGGCCCTTCACACTCAAGATATTTTTAGCGGAGTACATGTAAATGTGTGGGCATTTGATGTACGTTTGGCTGTATAATATCGCAGGCACATTTACACCACCCTATTTTTTATTGTGGGTATTTTGTGACATTGATATCCATTTCTCGAATTTTCGTTGAAAGATTAAAATCGTACGCCCAAGTATTTTTGGTGGTCTAGAACGCACCAACGTTGGGACACGAACCTGCGTCCACCCGATCTATGACACTCAAACGCGGACTCGCAAGTACATCCTTTGACGCACCTCACTTAATTACATAAACAGGAAAAACATCCTATGTTGGCAGGTTAATTATTTAGGTGTCACAAAACCTTAAGAATGCACGCCCACTTCGCACACCAGCTTTTGCCGTCAGTGTCTTCATTCACATTCATGGGTCTTCTTCCTCTCGATCTCACTCCCTCTGCCTTTCTACTCTCTCCTTGGGTCCCTTGACTCTTACGTTGCCGCCGTCGCAACTCGCGACGTCACAGTCCCCTCACTCACCACAAGCGACACCACCACCACCACCTTCCCTCCGAGAACAGGGTCACCTCCCCCCGCGCCACAAGCCGCCGCTGCCAGCGTAACCACACCCGCCTCCATTGCCGCCCCTGCCGCTACCAGCGTCGCCTCCACCCGGCCCACGTCTGGCCCCCGCCTTCCCCCACCGCGCCCTGTCCCCGCTCCGCCGCCAATGCGTGCGGCCATCGGCCTCGCGCCGCATGCCCCAGCGGTTGAATGGGGCGTCCTGTGTGTGCACGAGCCAGCCCCACCGCCTCCCTTGTCCTCGCGGTTCCGCAACTCCTCCCCACCTCGGCCTCAATGGCGTGCGCGGTAACAATGGGAAATACGTATTAGGAGGCGGCCCCTGCCATTGGAGGCGCGTAGCACCGGCGATGAGGGTAGCGCCCGCCCCCGCTCCCCCGTCCGAAGGCCGTGTCCTTCGGTGGCCGCGGTGGCGCCAGATGAAGGATGGCTGCCCCCGCCCGGGGCGCGAGGTCCCTGCGCTCCGGATTGCCCCGTCTGGTCCGAGGCGGCAAGCCAGCAGGAGCGGTCGACAGCGGTGTTAGGAGAGCGCGCCGCTGTCAACGCGCCCAAATCGTTCGTTTTCTTGTCGGCTGCGCCGTTCCGAGTCGCTCTCGCGGCACGCCGCTCGCTGCTCTGGACAGGTTGCTACTTTCGCCTCTCCGTGTCTGAAGATGTTAATGATTGCCATATTCATTGTCAGCACTCAGAAACGGACAATACTTAACTTACCTTCGCGGTTTATTCTTCGAAAAGTGTTGCATTGCGGTGCGCGTACGGCAGAATGGACTTTGCCGCACGTGTACCGCACAGAATTGTACTGCAAAGTAAACAACACACTGAAGCGATATGAATGAACATGGCCAACGCCTCGCTTATTTAGAATGATTCCAAGGGTATATACTTGTAAATGTCCATAAATTTCGACTAAAGATATGATGTACCCAAGTCGTGCTAATGTGCTTTTGTCGTAATCGTTTCAAATAGCTTACATTTTATTCGTATGTCTGAAAGTCACTTTCTGTACTTCTTACGTAAATAACTATTGTGCTTGTAGAGGGGCAACATTCACATTCAGATTTATTCCCCTTGCCTGGGAAGGGGATTGTAGTGCTCGATTGCCATTGCCATCCACTGCAAGCTCCACTATTATCATTACGAGGAGTAGATTTGATGAGAGTGATCTAATATTGTGGATAGGATGATGATTCTCCATGGGATACGAGATGGTATAAGAAACCAACGACACTCCGACTACATGATAAAACTCAGTGACTGCAGGGAACTCGTCCCTGCAGTCACTGATAATGTCACTGATTAATTCCCCAAGAAACTATCTCGGCAAGAAAAATGAGTGTAATAATAGTATGAACCAAACGTGTGATAATGTGCAATCAATATCATTTATTGTATAGCTTCTGCATTCTGAGTTTACTACTCGCGAGCTTATTATTAGCTACTGAATTACTACATTCGTGCATGGCTGCAGGCGACATCCTAGCCTTGCAAATACAAGAAGAGACTTAGCTTTTGTCCCTATTGCCCTGCAAGCCGCATTAAAGAGCTGTTATATATTTCTGTTATTTTTTTGTTGATAGTTTATTGCATTTGTTGCTCATGTATTTTTTGCTTATCTTGCTGTAGTATTGCAATGCTAATTATATGTATAATGTTTTGTTTAATAATATTACATGCTTGTTCTTCATCAAGTTGATTCATGTCGCTCCAGGTTGTGTTGTAGTTTTTTTTGCTTTGTAGTACACAATTGTTTTAAATGGTCTCCTCTTCTTTGCAGCACATGTAAGGCAAAGTCTATTTTACTGTACTTGTACCGCAATGTGGCACTTTTCAATCAATAAACAATCTATGCTAGAACTGGCTTCCATGCACGAGTGCTGAAAATAAATGTTATTCGTTTTTACTACACACTGAAATATATTTTTGTCTTGATTTAAAGAAATATACACGTTCTGAACGGTATTTTTTCAATCGGTGCATCTTTAGGTCACGTATTAAAAACAGAATTCACTTGCAGTGTGTGTGTTCAAAGAAGAGGTGTTGCGAGGAGTGAAGGTTTGATTTCCTTTCTCTTTGATGCTGCATTCCTGTGGTGATAATGCTGACTCTAAGTTTAAAAAATGTTTACGAGAAATTTCTAGGCGAGGTACCTGAAATGACATGACGAGACACCGGGCGATTGCGAGTGATATGCTCCCCTCCTATTTCTTAGCTTGTGGAAATGTAATGACATACAATTATAAATGTTGAGTGTATCAGATGCGGCGATTACTCCAATTTTTTGTAAATTTTTCTTCTCGTCGTCTCTACAGCGTTTTGATAATTAGTGTCAAGTATCATGTAAATAAACCATCGGTAACTCAAAATTTGCATTGCTGTAATTTTTTTGAACGTAACCTTTAAACTTTATGTTGATTTTTTCATCCTTGAACCGAGTTGAGGAAACAAACATGGTATCAAACGTTTTTTGTACATCAAATAATGTTGACTTTCGTGGCTTTACACACTTCTTGAGATCGATCGCAAGTCTCAGAAATTTTTGATTGAAGAGACTAGCCGAAAATGCCAGATCGTTTACCTTTCTACCTTCGTCTTTCAGAAAAACATTATATATTTTCTATTGGATGTCGTCACATTTTCTACACTCACGCAGTTTTGTTATTTGCTTACAAAGTATGCTGATCATATTTTGTGATATTTTTGTCTACGATATAACTTTCCTTAAAATGAATTTGTATCTTCGGAAGTATAGGTGGAAATCATGCAATGCGTTATGGGGTTGAAAAATAAAAATTAAAAATATTTTGGTTTTACAAGATACTATGTCGGCGGCTTGGTACCGGCTAAGTGGGTTCAGGACAATTGCAGTAGCCATTTCAGTTTCTCACCGGGAAGTTCTAGTTTCAAGTTGCAACTGTGGTGGATTTTCCACATCAGCTGGATAGTGTGATTGAATTCAACCGCCGTCGGAAGGAGCAGTCTAGGGCCGGTTGCTCTGATCAGTTTTCCGAGTTTTCCCGGAGAGCAATGCCTTAACAACGCACACGGACCGGGTGCGATACTTCTTCTTCATCCTTGTCCACTCCTCTCACCAATACGCACTCACACAGATCCATACACATGCAGTACTCTGCTACACATCGTCCCTTTTCTGGAATATTGTCATAACGCCAAAAAATCGAAAATTGAGATTTTGAGTTAAAACATTATTTGTCTTCAGTAAATTATGTGGAGTAAGCCTGTATCTGTGGCATTATACTAATTGCCGCTAGTTAGCAGATACATCAATATTTCATGGACCGAGTTGCCATTTTTTATGAAATAATGTCAGAAAATTCAGTTTTATAAAATTTCTTACTATAAGTTAAAATACCAAGAGACGTTTGTTACTTTCTCGCTACGGAGTGGAGAGAAAGTTATGTAATGCTACGCGAAAAAACCGGCGAATTTTCGCCAGAAAGCTCTTATTGCAGGGCCGTGGTCACGAAAAAGTCGATAAATTCAGTTGCTAAATTTGGGGAGAAAAATCCTCTATCACATGGTGTAGCCAGTATCCATATTTTGTGCCTTCTTCATACCGAAAAATCGAATAACGGCAAAACGCCCGTCTATGTGTCTGTCTTTGTTATGTCTGTTCGTCCGTACGTCCGTTTGTGAACGCTAGCGACTAAACCGTTCCACCGATTTTTTCCAAAATTGATAGTACCCAATCGATCTGTCTGATGTCGCGGCCCCTTGAATTTGCTACCGATATTTTAATTGTGAGGGATACTTTACATGAAGCCCCTGGGGCATTTTCAAAACAAAAAAGTTTCCATCGTTTTTGATTTAATTTTGTTATTGGATAACGTGAAGGTCGTTTAAGAGAATGGTGTAAGTTTTATTTTTGTTGAAAACGCTAATTTTTCGAAAATCGAAAAAATTAATTTTTTTAGGAGAGTTCCTAGAACTAAAGTATTAAAAATAGAGATTTTCCCTTAATGAAATCGGTTCTTTAAGGATAGGTTTTTAAATAAGATACATATAATGTTTCGAAAATATGAAAACTTTTTGCGTAGTTCTGCGTGAAAATTCGGGCGAGAAAGTACCTGCTGTTTTAGCATCACTCGTTTGATGTAATTAAATATAGTCAATAAATGGGATGCAAATGAATTTGCGGGAAAATTAAATGGTGTTACAAAAGCATTCAGGAAAAGCGACATGTCAGGAGGGAGCTTACAGCTTCTCCGGGCAGTGACGGTGCCCATATGGCGGAGATGTCTGGAGGATGAATCCCCACAAGCCGACATTTTGGTCGGCACCAGATCTCACGGTCCAGCGGGAGAGAGACACCGCCATCTTCAGAGCCATAACGTGCAATACCTCACGGGACTACTGATCAGTTTCCGCTCCCGGAAGCGCCAAGCCATCTCGCGATCGTGCGCATTGGCCAGCCGCTTCGCCCACATAGGGAGGCGGTGGCCCGCGCGCCCGCCCCGGCGCTCGCCTTGCAGGTCCACCGCGGCCTCTCGCCAGACCCCTTTCTGGAAATAGGCAGCTACTCGCGCGTTAGCGACTTAGTTAAATAAGATTACTGCGCCGCTGAAGTTTGTTTGGGGGTGAGAACTGGCTAATCCCCTCTTCCAGGATCTGCTTGCGCGTGGATCTACACCGCCTTACCGAGAAGGTCCTGACGTGTCTGCACGGTGACGCAGAACCGTTGCGATGTTTATTTTTGGAGCAGTTGAGAAAGTAGTTGCCTCTAGGATTTGGAGTGATCATAGTAACGTACATTTCTATCTTATTGCTAGTTTAATAGATTCTTTATTATTTTTTTAATCCACGACAAGATTTATATTTTCATTAAAACTTTTCGAATTTCTAAAAATGATAGATATACTATTTTGTTGTGAACGCTAGTGTCATAATACTGTCAATGATTAATATGAGAAATATGAGTTAATATGAGAAAGTACATGTTGTTATAGCACCATTGGTATTCGTACGTTACGTATTCCTGGAGATATTTGATTGTTTCAATTGAAAAGGGCTATTCGAAATACGAGCTCCAAACGAGGCAGTTAACAGTGTACATGTGGAGACAAAGCACACGCTACGATATTTGAACTGCGTCCATTGCAAGCACCGTTGGCTGTCTGCTTCTACTGTGCTCTCTTTGTTCCTCGGGCTCGCCTAGTTTAGCTGCAGGGTGTATTCCAGAGCAACCTAGTCCCTTATCTGATCCTCTGACGCAGAGCGTCGAGTGAGGATTGAACTGGTGGAAATTTCAAACTCAATCTAGAATCAAATTAAATCGAAATAGAATTGGAACAGGCTTATGACTGCGCCAGTTAACATATAGGGATTATACTATTGCTATAGTTGTGATAGGAAGCTACTGAATACCGTATAGAAAACAATGAAATGTAATTAGCATGTCAGTATATGCAAATATGAGTTGTTCTGAGTAGCAATTGTTGATTGATGTGTATGAAAATAGTTAAGGTACCTTTAATATGAAAAAATTTCAAATATTATAAAATGAAAGACACAAAAAACAGATTGCTAAAGTAACGACACTGTGTAATTTGCGTTTATAAATTTTTGAATTCTCTTGTTGAGTAAGCCACTGATAGTGACATTCAAGGAGGGCGTAAAACAACTTGGATAAATCTTCAATGCCTGCATTTATCTCTCTTTTTTACTTACACGCCTACTAGGTACGTATGTTGTAAAGAGAAGACATTATAGTGCTTCTGCAAAAAGTGTGGAATTTTCATTAGAAGAACTTGCATTCTGCGTTCCTGATGACGAAAAAGTAGACACATCTTGTTCGAATTTGTAGCAAATTACTTCATCTAACATTTTGTGTTGTCAGAATCTATGTTTTGTGGTTCCTTGATAACGAATAATTGATTAATGGGAAAACGTCTGGATTTCTTTCTGTGCCCTTCCATCCATCTCTCTGTCTGTCCGTCCGACTGTCTACCCTTCCGTCTGTCCGTCTCTTATTTGCCAACACTAGCGCCTAAAACGTTCCATTTTTTCCAAAACAGATATTCTTGGATCAATCAGGCGGATCAGGATCTGCGTGTTAGTCATGCATATTTTGATTTTTGTGGGTACTTTACGTGAAGACTTAACATTTCCAATTTTTTTTATAAAATTGTTCCAAATTTGTTGAATTTTTAGAATATCAATGTAGAACATGACGCAGGTTTCATTATTGTATAATTCTGACTTTTCAAAAATTGCAAAATTACAAGTACCGGTAGCGGTAGCTCAGTGCATCAACTGATGTTACTGCAGCGCCTGTAACCGGGAGGTCCTAGGTTCGAGTCCTGACGGCGGCAGTATTTTCGACACTAGCTTTTCAGCTAGGTCGAATTCAGCTGCTGTCTGGAGGAGAATTCTAGCGGCCAGCTACTCTGATCGGTAGTTTTCCGTGGTTTCTCCGATCAACACCAGGCGAATACCGGAGCAGTACCCTACCAAACGGGCCACGGACCGCGCGCGATCTGTCCTTCCTCTTCCTTGTCCTATCCTCTCCCCTTACACACACACACACTAACATGCACTACACTACTACATATTCCAGGAGACCGGTCGGGAGCTTAGAGCTTGTCCCGGCTGGGGCAGTGCCCCGCTGGTGGGAGAGTCCTGGTTAGGGTTAAACCCCACTAGCCGACGGTAGGTCGGCGCCGGATCTCGCCATCCAGCGGGGGGAAGATCACTGCCATCTCCCGAGAAAAAACATGCACTACACTAACGGGACTAATGACCGAAGCAGTTGACGCGCCCGGAAACACGAAAAAATCAATCAACAAGTAAAGTGAGAAAGTACTATCTGCGGAAGCAACATTTGAAATGTTCAAAAATTTAGGTAAACGAAAATGTGTCTGCGCTATTTTTAAGCATCCTTTGTTCTAGCTGAGGGAAAGTTTAATTCAAAAATTTGGAGGCAGTTTTGAAACAATTTTGAAAATGTTGCGGCTTTTTGAAAAGTATCCCTAATCATAACACCAATTTTAAACTCGCACAGCAATTCGTGCACATTGAGGAATATTTATTTTGGAGAAAACTGTGTGAATGGTCTAGGCGTTAGGGTAAGCTGACCACAGGCGGAGAGACAGACAGTAGACAGACGGACCAATACACACAGACGGGCAGGCACACAGACGGGCTCACGCACAGACGGGCAGGCACACAGACGGGCAGACACACAGGCGGGCACACACACAGACGGACAGACACACAGACGGACGTACACACACACAAGGACGTACACACAGACGGACGGACGCACAGACGGACAGACAGACGTTTTGTCGTCGATCAATTTTTCGGTAACAAGTGTCCACAAAACATGGATTTTGACTACAGCATGTTAAAGGAAGTAATTTACTATATAAAGGGACAAAATGTATCTTCTTTTTCGATACCAGGGCCCCTCATTACGAGTTTTTCTGTAGAAAATCTTGTTTTTTTGCTACACAATTACAATACTTTCCCTTCAATACGTAGTTAGGCGAGAAAGTAAAAAAATGAAAGAAAGTAGTACACAGAACGTTCAGGATCTACAAAAAAATATTTATGCTTTGAACGGAAAACGACAGGTTTTAAAATAGTACAGTGCAACTATTGACTGAATACATTAGAATAATTATTGAAACCGGAGGGAACTAATTTAACTTACAATGAAACCATTAAGGATCTGAGACCCAGTAAACAAATATTAATGAATAATCTGAAGTATCTGACTAATTTGAGAGAGAAACTACATATTATTGAAGATATGACTCTAAAATCATATAATGTATTTTAGATAGTTGACAATTATCTGAAAGTCCTTTTTGGATTGAAAAACCAACTTATGGCAGCTAAATTGATAAATTCCAATGAGATGATTAGATTTTCTCCGATGAACTTTGAAATGAAGCATATTTAAGTTAAAGAGGAAGTATGTCAAACACCAATATTATATAGATACAGATTACTCAATCCGTGATAGATCCAGAATTAGCAAACAAAAAAACTGACAAAGAAAAGGCTGGAGAGAATAAATGCGTTTTATTTGGTATAATTGTTTGGACTGTAATTCCACATATGAATAGCTTAGACAAAGTTAAGGTAAAAGTTCTGATGCAGTTTAACTGCAATACTACATGAAGGGAAAATATTACAAAATCTGTCCAATGTCATAATCACAGACATAACCTTTTTTTAAACATACACATTGAGACATTTTACGTGTTTAACGTTCGTTTTGCGTCTAAAATTGGATTAAAACGCGTTTTTACCCATTGTTTGGTGTCTTTTTCAGGTACAAGAAAATAAAATCTTCATATCATGAACAGGAGCAGAATATCTAGTCAACAAATTCAAAGGGAGTTTCATTTATCCTATAATATGTGAGTGCATGGTGCCGGGGGAATGGACCCCCTTTGAATTTGTTGATCACATGCTAGTCCCGCAGTTATTTCTCTCACTGTTCTGTCGCCCGACTTTATAATCCCGTTTATAATCCTGATTTAAAAGTTGTATATTTGGGAACAACGTTGTGCAATGATTACGTTGAATGTCGATCACTACACGATACGAACAAATGCGTGACTCACTCTACAGTTTGAGTTTTTCTCCTTCGCCACCTTGTTCTGTGACGCTTCTCTTCGTTTCCGACGTCTCTCATCTCCGCATCAGTGTGCTGCCTCTTGCCGGTTCTTGCCTGCGCCGCAAATCGAACGTGCATTGCTGCTGTGTTCCGGACGTGCTCGCCGATGTCCGTACTGCCTTTTCCATAATTCTTGGAGTTGTTTTGCCATAGTCCTCTCGGGAACACATTCAGCGATCCTCTGTCCTCACTCTCCGGCGGCCTCGCGTCCGCCTTCCCAGCCGTCAACTGTCGCACAACGTCCGCCGCCGCCCCCACCCCCATGCCTTTTCCTCCGTGCTTGTCGCCGCTGGGTCAAGTTCTCCTGCCCGTCGACGGCCCCACCTCTCACTCCGCCTCCGCTTGGACCTCCGCTTCCTCCCGGGTTTCTTGGGCAGCGCCTAGCCGCCGGTCTCGCCGAGCCTGCGCCGAACCGCCCTCGCTTCCGCCCCCGCCGCCCGCCGCCTCCGTCCCTCCCAGTTCCCCGTCGCCGCCCCCGCCGCTGCGGCAGCGCGAGGCCATGCATAGTAAATTCGCAGTATAAAGGGCACTGAGAAACGCCGGGGAAGGTGTGGGAATACCACGACCGGCTGCTGGGGCAGGGGAGCACCACAAGAAGAATTCGTGACGCCATGTAGGCGAGGGGCTCTGCTGCACTGGGACGGGCGTGAGGGTGGGCGTGTGAGAGGCGTGAGGGCAGGTGTGACGATATGTGTGGGGGACGCGTGGGACGTGAGAGACGCGTGGAGCGGGAGTGGGTCGAGAGTGGTTCGAGAGCGGGGTGTGTGGGTCGTGAGTGGGTCGTGAGTGGGCCGTGAGTGGGTCGTGAGTGGGTCGTGAGTGGGTCGTGAGTGGGTCGTGAGTGGGTCGTGAGTGGGTCGTGAGTGGGGCGAGAGTGGGGCGAGAGTGGGGCGAGAGTGGGGCGAGAGTGGGGCGAGAGTGGGGCGAGAGTGGGGCGAGAGTGGGGCGAGAGTGGGGCGAGAGTGGGGCAGGGGAGTGGGGCGGGGAGTGGGGCAGGAGTGGGGCAGGAGTCTGGGGCAGGAGTGGGGCAGGAGTGGGGGCAGGAGGAGTGGGGCAGGGAGTGGGGCGGGGAGTGGGGCAGGAGATTTTAGGGCAGGAGTGGGGCGGGAGTGGGGCGGGAGTGGGGCGGGAGTGGTGGCAGGAATGGCGGCGGGCATGGTGGGGGGCGTGGGGGCGAGCGTGGGGGCGTGTGAGGGCGCCAGCAAGGACGGACGTTGCGGAGGCGTTGGGGGTCACGGGGAGAACGGAGGTGAGAGTGACTGTGAATTCTGGTGTGGGGCGGGCGGCAACAATGAGAGCGAGCATGAAGGTTAGCGAGGGAGGAACCAGCCCGGCAGCGCTCGCGCCGGATCTGAGGCCCTGATTGATTGATTGTATCTTCAATACAAGCCTAGCGATAGAAATCTGTTTGTCCCATACACTCTCCTATATTATCTCTAGTTATATTATTGAGTTGTAAACGAGGACATTTTCTAACGGGTTTTGAGGAATAAATGTTTTGAGGCGTGTTGGGTCCTGTAAACCGGCTGTGAAAGTTGGTGTAACGAAATTTGGACTGTTCCAAATGAGTATTACTATTAAATCTAGGTTTAACCATGGTATAAGAAAAGAGGTGAGGCAATGTGCAGATTCGGGCCACGCCCTCCTCTACACGTGACGTCATCATGCAGATTCCGAAGCCCGCGAAAGCCACGTCGGCTACGTGAGGCTTAGTAATTTGAAGAATTACGCGTCAATGAAGACGAAGATCAATAGTTTCTGAGTCAATAAAGTAATTTAAACAAAAAAAACATGATGTAAACATTACATATTATGGAGAAATTCTTTTCTGCGTTACAAATACGCAACAATTCGCAGACTTCAGCCAATGCGTAATTTTAGCAATGATTTACGAAATACTTGTGATATTTCATTTTCAGCTATTTTGAATCTTCAATACAATGATTTATTTTCAATTAGATTTGAATAATGTAATATACAAATGAAGAAAAGTTCTGGAAACAGTGTCGTGTAGTTTGGATTTGACGCGGTAGAGTTAAACAACTGTCCCACAAAGTCCAATATAGTTATGTATCAGGATTTGTTGAGATACTTTTGTGCAAACTGTTTTTTGCAGAGATACATTTTCTAAGATGTTAATTCTTTGATAGGAAAAATGTGAATGAATAAAGTACTAATTACATTTAATTAAATTACATTTTTTATTTTACATTAGTAAATTTTCTCTACTTTGTTTGATGTTTCCTTCTTGCATTATTAAAACTATTTTTTTCATTCAGTTTTCTTACTCTT
>BLKR01007722.1:0-32407 GCA_011170035.1 Teleogryllus occipitalis
GATATGCACGTTTTTAGATATTGTAATGTCTAGGATGTCTGGAATAATATTGTGATCATAATGATGAATAGTGGGTTCTGATGGTGTATGTAAATCCGCGTTATTATTTTGTAAGAAGTTAATAAATTTTTCTTCTGCTTTATTTGTTGAATTACAGCCCCATTCAATATTTTTACAGTTCAGAACTCCCGCAATTAACATTGGTGTATTACTGTTTAGAATGCTTTTTAGGGTCTTTTCTGGGAATGTTTTATTTGGTGGTTTATAGGCAAAGATTATCATGTCTCCATGAACTGAGCTGATTTGTATGCCGACCGTTTCTATGTCAACGGTGTATGGTATAATTAGTTCATGATGTAGGATGCTTTCTTTATTATTAACGCAACTCCCCCAGATGCCTTTTCTGCTGCTCTATCCTTCTTGTAGGTTTCATACCCTGGAACGTTAAATTTTAGATTACTATGGAGATGGATTTCGCTGATACATGCAATATCTATTTCCCAGTTTGAAAGGAAAAACCTGAATTCATTTTCTTGCCTATTCAGCCCGTTTGCATTCCAGTTTAAAATTTTAATATTATTTGCTTTCATTTCTGACATTCATTAACTCTTGGAATATTTGTTTGCATATATTTTCTATGTGAGGTATAATAGCCACGATTACTTGTGTTGCTATTTCTGTAATTTAGTTTTTAGTTATGCTTGCGTTTGGAGTAACAGTTTCCGAGAAATTTGGAATGCGTGATCTTTGTGGTAGACGAGGGAATTCTGTCCTGTTTGGTAGCCTTGCTTCGTCTCGTTTATCTTTTCTAGCATTAAATGATTCAGGTCCGGCTCCTGTTGTCCATGGGTTTGATATTGGTTTGGCCTTCAGTGAATGAGAATGAAAACTACCACGTTTGACTGCCTAGGCAGTTACAACAGACGGGGGTTGTACTTTTTCTGATTTTGCACTCTGAATAATGGTGCTTACCAGGCCATCTAACGCATCTAGGTTCTAAATAACAATTAGCCTGCGCATGCCCTATCCTTCGGCATTTTTTATATTGTATAACTTTGTTATTTATTTGAGCCTGGAATCTTACAATACAATAATCAAAACGTTTAAGATGTAAAATGTTTCTAGAATTTGCTTCATCCTTCAGTTCCACTGCACACATATTGATAGGCATTTTTTCTTTATTATATAGCCTAGACATTTTAACAACATTGTATTTTTGTTCAGTTAGACCATTATGAATTCCTTGTGTTGAATATGAATAGGGAAGGTCTTTCATTAATACTGAAGATGTTTTTGCAAAAGGGTCTCTGAAGGAATGAAATGGTATCTTTTTTATTTCTAAAAATGTTTTGAAGTTACGGTAATCTTCAATTTCCATTAGATTTATTTTCACTCCATTATTTTCTAGACGGGTGTTGAAGTCACCTTTCACTGTTTCTTTGACATCTTGTAAGATTAAAGGAAAGTTTTCTGCATCCTGCACCATAATTTGGGGGAATTTTCGGTTGTTGTTTTTTTCGGCTGCTTATTTGCGTCTGAATTTACTGCATTATTGTCTTCACTCACTATATTGTCTAGTACTGCATATATTGAATGAGTTGGAACATTATATACATAGCCAGAAGTTTCAAAATACGTCTTTTTTCTTTTACTCTCGTTCATTGATTTACTAGTTTGATTACCACTATTTGAGTTTGTCTCTACGCAGTTCTCGTCCCCTTGCCGGGCGCGCTTGTATCTGTTAGGTTCCGGTGAGACTGGATTTGGGTTTTCACTTTCCGAAGAACCTACTTTATTCTGGGCTTCATGGATCATTTTTTGCTGTTGGGTGCTCGTCTTTTCTTGAACTGGTTGTTGGTATGCTGCATGCAGAATCGCTGTTGTAATTTGACAATCCGGTGTCCACACGAGATGCGGGAGTTGAACACGATTGGGATATGGTTGAACTAGGTAATGTTGAAATCCCTGAGCCCTGTTTTGCAATAAACTGCCACTTGAACACTGATTATTTGAAAACATTTCACAAGACTCACTGGTTGGAGAATTAAGTAGTTTTATAGAACTAACAATTATCTGGCCCGTGTCGGGGCAGCTACTCTCTAACATTGACACTCTAATATTAACATAGCCGGCGGCGCTAGCCGAATTCGTTCACTACGCTCCGTGAAGTCACGAAGGTTAAGCGAATTCGAGACTCGCGGGTTCGTGGTTGGGTGACCGACCAGGAACCCCGAGATCTAACGCCGTCGAGCCCCTGGCCGAAGGGATAAAAGGCACTGACTGACTGCGACGTGACGAGACTTGACGAATATAGTAATTAGCGGAGGATTACTACAGATATTAAAAGCACGTTAATGGAGGATTACTCCCCAGTGCAAAGCGCTCAACGCCCCTTAAGGGGGTTGGAGACGCGTTGCGTCAAGGTGTAGACACAACCTTTCCTTCACTGACCGCGAATGCAACTGAACTCGCAGTAATGGTTCGCTCGTTAGAGTGCGCTGCTCGATGTGAATTGCTCGAGAGCTCGCCAACGAATGCGACGTGCGTTTCTGACGTCGTATAAAATAGTTCCAACGAGTAAGACGGAAGTGACTGATTCGTTTATTCGATCTCCCTCGTACAGCCTGATAGTGTGACGTCAGCTTAAAACGCAAAGTCTGTGACTCAAAATAAATGTCGACGAGTTGCGAGATCGGTTGCATGAGAACCCCTAGTTTGCAACCAAATAGCAATTAGCAATTAGTTCAATTTTGAACTTCATCCAGCGACCTCGGGTCCAGGTGATCAGTTAGCTACAGCAATTACTTTTTTCAACGAGGTTAAAAAATAACTCACTCGTACCTCAATTCTGTTGTCTAAAAGAGAAAAACAGCGGTCCGATGAAGCGAATTGTCCTAAGATAGATTAAAATTGCAATTATAGTTTGACTTTGAAAGGTTGCGAGTTAATATCAAGAATTACACTACATATCACAGCATAGAAAATACATACATTCTGTAGTACATTTAATTAAACATACCATCGAACCCAGGGCTGGCGAAACGTACAAATTTTAGGAGGTTAGTACCATGGGTGGGGGATTATATAATTTGCTATGGTATTTAAGTTTTATTGAAGAAAAATATGATAACGGTATAATTTATGTAGTTTATTGAAAATTTAATTAATAATTTTTATAAATACATTAATAATTTATTTCTATACATTTTTTACTTGCGAGCAACAAAAGGGATCACTTTTACTTCCGTTTTTAAACTTTTCATGTTTTCATTATAATTTTTTGAGGTAAAGTCCGATCCGCTCGCAGGCTGCAGCATGCTCCTGTTTTGCGCTTGACTGAAAGATTCACCAGTTTTACCATTCCCTCGTTTGCCTCGGAACTCTCGAAGCAATAAACCGGTCGATTATCGGTTCTTTTGGATGCAATGGAACACAGCCAGATATTGCACGAGATCACAGCTGTGCATAACGCGCGAAGTTTGAATATCGAATGTTTTTGGTCGATTTCGATTTTTCTTCCATGAGTTTGATGGTGGTAATAAATGTGATAAATTGGAATTTTCCCCCACTTTTTGTCAAAATTATAAGTCTGTAATTACCCATCAGGAATATTTTCGCGTGGGTAATACTACCCACTGTACCCACCTCTTCTGCTGGTCCTGATTGAACCGATCAGTGTGGACTATGTAATTACTGTAAATATCCTATATATTGTCTATTGGATTTTTCCTGCTGAAACATCTGGTTAGGAAAAGTATGAATGAGAGTTATTTTGCAAGTTTGGTTAGTAAGATATAATAAGTTTGAAAGGTAATAGCACGGAATAGGTCAACTATTGTAGAAATTCTGTTATAGGCCACCAACGTTTAGTAATTCATCATAATGTACACAAGCAACCCGCAACACAGAGAACCTGCTTCACACTTGACCTTCGTGCAGAACACGCACAGGTTGCTTGCTAAGGGACATAAACACAGATTTTAGGGTACTGTCACATTTCCTTTTCTGTCATTTTCTGTCATTCATGTATTTTCATCTCGATACAATGACCATCATTTCCATTAAATCATGAACTTTGTCGCTGTTGAAGAGGAAGATGTAGTACATCCAAAATAATTAAATACTAATTATAAACTATGATAGAAAATTGTATTGTTGGATTCCAATGACGTAGATCAGCAATTAGATTTGCTAGAATGACACTCAGCTCCTCACCAGCCCGTGGCTACCTCAATTACGAAACTATCAAATTTAGATAAGTAGAAAGAGAAAGAAAGAAAGAAAGAAAGAAAGAAAGAAAGAAAGAGAGACATAAATAAAGAGAGAAAGAGATAGAAAGAAAGGGAGAAAGAAAGAGAGAGAAAAGAAAGCAAGAAAGAGAGAGAGAGAGAAAGAAGGAAAGAAAGAAAGAGAGAGAGAGATAAGGAAATAACGAAAGAGAGCAGCAAGGAAAACTCACATGTGGACGAAGTCCGTATGGCGCAGCGGGGGGGGGGGAGAGTATGTAAAGGAAATGCGGCACCATAAATAGGAACTCGCAGCATGGCTTGGCCGGGGGCACGGCGCCAGCCAGCCAGTGAGCCCCCAGCCCCAGCCAGTAACGGCTAGTGATCCAGGTCAAGGGGCCGGTGCGTCCGTACAGAGGCATCGCTGCCTTCGCGAAGACGCCATTCCTAATCGGAGCACCCTGCCACGACCGGCTCATTAACAATAACTGCGATACTACGATCAGAGATACCCATAGCAATTCCAACAATAGCACTGATAGCCAATAACAAATACAACAATAGTAACCACACACCATAAATAATAAAAACAAAAATCTCCCTTTTTAAGCTACAGTTTGTTCAAAATAAGTATTGAGAAAGTACTGAGAAATAGGTATGCTAATTACAAAGGTTGCAAATGTAAATAGCTTTGAAGATATTGAGAGAAAGGTTCACACATATTTCATTAAATTCTTTGAATCATAATAAAACAGAAATTAGAATTTTAAACGTATTTTCAGGAAGCAAGCTTTGAATAGATGTTTGAATATCATTTATTATTATTATTATTATTATTATTATTATTATTATTATTATTATTATTATCATTATTATTATTGTGAAGGTAATGGAATTGAAAAGACGCCACTCATAAATCGTGTGAGTGATGATACTTATTCGGGGGAAATGGTTAGCTGATTTATTCAAAAGAAAATTTGTGTTGTAAGGCACAAGTGTTTAGTGAAGAGTAGAAATTATTCGCTAATTTATTGGCCCATATTTAAGCTCGCTGTAGTACAAACGAGTTGGTATTGCAACATCCCTGAGCGCAAAATAGACAAAAAAATTCCCTGCAATTTCACCGTATTGATACAAATAATTTATTTAGAGACTAAAAGGTTAATTTAAAGCTTAATAATTAAATATAATTTGGAATTACTGCCGCACGTATTTGATTAAAACGAAATTATTCATTAGCAATATGTTTATTAATATGACACTATTCAGCATTCCCATCAATACGGTGAAAAATATAATTGAAAAGTTATTAATTATCATGTTTAGGTTCATACGAAAATATTAAATATTACTTGCGAGCATCGTTACAAATATTACTTGCGAGCAATATTTATAAATCAACAATGTCATTGCGAATTACAATAATGATGCAGCAAATGTTGTGATTAGCAGAAGAAAACAGATTAACCTCATAACTATGAGACTACCTGAGGTTCCCTAGACTACAAACCAACTGTACTGTCAAGTGGAGGGATGGAGAATAGAAGAAGTGAAATCGTTGGTGATTTGCTAGCGACGGAGATACCACCACGTGTCCGATGACCACACTGACGTTGACGATGCCTAGTGAGATGCAGTGCAACGTTATCACAGAGAGTTTGTTGTGATGGTAACATTGGAAGAACTTGTCCAGTGGAAGCAAGTTACTTAGAAAACCAAACAAACCGTAGGAATTAGCAGTACGCAGTTACGGAAGGAGGCAAGTTGGCAGTCATACGATGGATAGAGTCATAGTGGGGAAGGCAGGGAATGAATAGGATCGTGTTCAGAAATGCGAGTGAGCAGGTGCCGTTCTGGATAAATGGCAGCGGAAGAATTAACAGTGGTCTTCAACAAAACAGGTTCTAACACTAGAATGGAAACTGAAAAAGGTACTACCATAGAGAAAATAACTACCTCCTTAATCTAAGAAGAACCTCCTTAGTCTGACGTGGTGGTGGGCTCAAGGCAGGGGGCAAACGAAGGAATGGGAACCCCGCTGCGCAGTTGGAGAAGAGGTAGCAATGGCAGGGGGTGGCGGTGATGAAGGTGCGATGATGGCGATGGTGAAGGCGACGAGGGAGGAAGATAGGTGGCGTCAGGAATGGGGGTAAAGATGGCAAGGGCGGAGGTGGCACCGACAGAGTGCATGAAGCTGTAGTGTAGAGGGTGGAGGTGGCTGCAGTGGCGACGTCAGCAGCGGGGCGGGGGAGGGGGCAGAGGGAATGGTAGCAGTGGCGGCACGGACGGGGGCGACGGCAGAATCGGTAGAGGGATCGTAGCGTGGGAAGGTTTGGGGAAGTTATGGCGTTGGCGGAGGTTAAGGCGTGGGGGGTGTTAAGGAATGATGGATGTTAAGGCGTTGGCGTACGCGGTGATTGCGATAGTGACAGAGGTGGTGGCGATGGAGGTGGAGGAGGCGGTACAGGCGGCGGCGGTGGAGGCGGTGGAGGCGGCGGCGGTGGAGGCGGCGGCGGTGGAGGCGGCGGCGGTGGAGGCGGCGGCGGTGGAGGCGGCGGCGGTGGAGGCGGCGGCGGTGGAGGCGGCGGCGGTGGAGGCGGCGGCGGTGGAGGCGGCGGCGGTGGAGGCGGCGGCGGTGGAGGCGGTGGCAGTGGATGGGGCGTCGGTGGAGGTGGCGGCGGTGAGGGCGGCGGCGGTGGAGGCAGCGACGGCGGTGGAAAGGGTGGCGGTGGCAGTGGCGGCAGCACAGGCGGACGGGCGCTTGGGCCAGATAATGCATCACTTAGCGGCGCGTGCCCACAAAATGGCCAACCATTACTCGGGCAAGTCGAGTGAGAAGTGAGCGAGGCCTCGCGAAGTGGCCGGAGCACGCGGCGGGGAGGCCGTCGGGTGCAGTTCCCTGCAGCGGACGCCTCCTGCTGAGACAAGGCCGCTTGCTACTTCGCATTTTATTTATGGAAGAGTTTCCAAGTACGAAAGCAGCAGTTCCTATTTACCATATTGTTAGGTTATACCTTCAGTGTATTTGATGTTTGGGGGCAGATTAACAGTTGTCAGTTGAGTCGAGAAGGGTTACTGTTGGCCAATTACGAACAACCAACTTCGGGGACTTCACTACTGATTTGTTAAATTACACAGTAAGAAGATGAAATGTTTATTGCATAAAGTTGTTTCAGCTGCTTTGTTTCATTTTTAACGTGTTTTCTTATTATTGATACGAGGAGTGGCGGTATTTACTGTTAATTCGTCTAATTTTATTAGCTCAAGATAATTGATTTTGACATAACTGAATATTTACTTCCTTTAATAAAATCCAGCAATTGCCAACTCTTTTACTGCAAGGTATCATCGATTACTTCTCAACATAATATTAGAAATATTGCACTCGTATCTTATCGACAAGTTAGGCTAATGCATTTTTTAATAAAAACTGCATCAATGCAATCGTTAAAGGGTTGACATGCCAGACGCTAAAGGTAGGGGATCTGAAGAGATAGACTTGCATATTCATGGAACAAGAAAAACGTTCTAGATATATAAAACCCATACTAAGAAAGTAAGACGCAAATTCCACAACCACTCACTTCCACTCCCTTAACCTGGAATAAAACTATTACACTTAATGCGTATTTTATAAAAGCTACGGCTTCGTCTTAGTAAATGGCACACGGTACCTAGAAAATTAAGCGAATGATAAAGATTTGCAAGAAATCTATCAAAAACCTTTTATAAAACATCGCTTCTTTAATAAAATAAAATAAAGGACGCCTTGCACATGAAACATTCACACATCGTTCAAAAGGTCTCAATAGAATAAAACTCGCCCAAATCAGCGCTTCATGAAATTATTCCAATTTCTTTTATTCATGTCCCTGATTCGTATCTAAGATAACATTGAGGTAAATTTTAGCAATAAATATGGTAATTTCATCGTTATTGAAGTAACAAGTCTTCTTCAAATTGTTAAATGATTGTATTCAATACTTTTCATTTAAAGTACGACACGGTTTACTTCAGTTAATTTCCCATAATTTCAAAAGATGAATATCACAAAAAATAGATTTCCTTTAAATCCGTCTCATTCTCTGTAGCTGTGTGACGAAGAAAAGGACTGGCAGTTGGTGTTTTATAGTTGCAGTGAAGAGAATGCGTCGAATGCCAGATGTCACTCTTACCCCAAGCGTGGGAATTAACTAGGCCCCGACATAGGGACATAGCTAGCTGGCAAAGTCGTACAGTTAACTAGGCCCCGACATAGGGACATAGCTAGCTGGCAAAGTCGTACAGTCAACACAAAATTCCAAATATATAAATATCACAAAATTACTACAATTTACTGGTTGAACATTATTGTAGTAGAAAAATAAATTATGGAAGTAAGTGCTAATTTTTATCAAATAGGATTAACAATATTTACCAAGTACAGAAATACTTCTTTATTTGTTGTATACTTCTTTATTGTATAATTCTACCTCTTTATTTAAATAATTGTTTTCACATTAAATTATGGTGGACTGTATTGGCGAATAACATTTACAACCTGACACCTAAAATCCCTACAAATTTTAATGATGATTCGTTGGAAAATTAACCACATTCGATAATGAAGTCCTTGGCGTCGTATTTTCTGAGTTGTTTTGTTAAACAAGATGCATGTAAATGCAAGTGAAGTATTAGTTGATTGTGCAATTTTAATATTATAAAATCAATATTAATAAAGTTAATATAAATCGAAAATTATTTATGATTATGGTATAGACTGTATTATGCCAGTAACGTAACTTTTATTGCACGCACAAGTACATGAAAACAAACTCCTATAACTAAGTAAATAACGGGAAGACGCTATTTACAGGACAATTGAAGGACTAGAGAAGCATTGTAATAGAAATTACGAATTTTTATGATAATGAAAAACCAAATTTATGTAAATCCACACATTTTTCAGTTAGCATGTACACTTCTTGGTGCTTTCTTTCCGACCAATATCGTTCTATTACACTTCTAATGTTATAATTTTGTTGCTTCAACCCCCTAAAAATATAACCCTCTGTCCACTTTTAAAATTACCTCTCGCGTTAAACCCACGACGCCTCTCTGTCCACTTTTGAAGTTTCCTCTCGCGTTAAACTCTCCACGAGCCACACCGTTCGACTCTTTTTTTGTCTGCACCGCTGGCAGATGTTGAACGATACGCCCTGCATCTCGCGTCATGGTCTTCCATCTCTTGAAGTGCATCGAGTCTGCGCGGGGAGGGTTCGCTGCGCCTTGGCGAGATCGCAATCGGGGCGCAGTGCTGCGCGCAGGCTGCGGCGCGTCGAGCTCACTAGCTGCGCAACGGGGCGCGAAATCCGCAACTATCCTGAGAATTGCGCGCCCCGCGCCCGCCTCGCCACTGCTTTTAACGAGGCCTCGCCCGCCTGCGCGTTGCACAGCCAGGCGAAATGGGGTTGGAGGCGCGCCTAGAGGATTAATCTCTCGTATTATGTGCCATCCATCCTTCTTATATGCGAATTCAGAACGCATATCGATAAATGTAGCATGAAATTCAAGGTGGTTGAAGAACAGTGGGTGAAAATTCTCTTTCTACAACATACGCTTAACCCGCGAGTGCCTGCAATAGGTAGACTCACGCCTGTGTCCGCAATGTATCTCTCAGATATAGCAGCAACTTTTTGTAAATGCGAATGATCGGAACGCCCATTCAATGAAATACATATTTTATGCTGTTTGTACATGTCTTTCAATGCAATTGTTAATGAATTCTTGTCTGAATAGTATGATGAAAAAGGTAAAAATTCTGAAAGTACACGCAAGAATCACTAAACATAATATTATCCTATTAAATAATATTAAACACGATTTCCTCAAATTATTTTGACATATTCTATATATATATTTTACTTTTTCAAAAAATATTTAGAAAGTATTTCTCTTTTTCTATTTTGCAATGTTCCCATTTTTCTCATTTACCTATAGACGTCTCCAGAATATCTTCTTTCTCATTGGTAAGAAATTGTAGATAAGGCAAATTAATACATTTTCTGCATAGGCACTTGTCATAGACACGGTTGAAAGTAATGCCACGATACGTACCGCTCAGCCCAGGAGCTCACAATGCACTTGCCTCATTGCATCCAAGGATATCGCGCAGCGATCACGTTTGAACATCCCCACAGGAAATGATTCAACGAAAGGAATAAAAACAAAAAGGCCAGGAGATCTAAAAAGAGTGCAATGAAGGAATACATGAAAATCAGACGACTAGACGACATCGCAGTAATTCAGGAACATAAAATTGCCGTGGCTTTGCGACCCACGCGTCGGTATCAAGCCGTAAGGCCAGCACCCGACCTGAGACGTCTTGGGGGTGGCGAACACAATTCGCCGGATGGTCAGCTAGCTCAGTTAGACGTCCCAGTGTGGACACAAATAATAAAAAAAGAAGAATAGGGGGTCAGGGTCGTGAAGAACGTTTTGGATTGGATGCAAATTACTAAAAACTCGAGTTAGAATCACTTTTCACTTATTTTAGTATATTCTAGAAAATTGCTGCTGTGACAATTACATGAAATGACACTCAAAAAAATCAAATACAGAATAACTATGACTGGCTGGAAGAAAAAACCCAACACACACTAATGACTCGATACACAACTTCTTACTCTCATTTATAACACAAATTTTCAATGAACACACTTTCAGCAATACTGAGAATCGTTAAAAAATATTACTTTATACAAAAGAAAACAAATTGAAAATCAAAGCTAGTAATTCTGAATTAACACTGCTTTAAAATGAAATACTCTCTCTCTAAAAATTCAGAGAATAATTAATATTGTAATTCGTCTCTTACTCAGACTCTTATTCACTAATTTACAATATTACATTTTCGAATCCTTTTAAAAGAAAAGATTGATTCTGTCCTCACGTGCTAGAAATAGGAAACAAATGTACTTTTACTTTCTTTATCTTTAAGTATAGCAAATATGTTACTCTCCCCTCTTTCTACGTAAAGAATTCAGAATAAGCTTTCTGTTTAAAATGAATTACTCCTTTCAATATAAAAACAGTTCATTTGGCACGACCTTACTTTTATTCTTCTCGGCCGCGTCGGGAAGTCCGCTGTGCTTTCTTCTACCCTTTCCTCGGTGTTGTTGGTGGCCTTGGAGCGTCGGAGCTTGGGTTGAAATTCAGTCGCCCACCAGAAACGCGTTCTCCGTCTCGTACAAGGTTTATATTCTTTCGTACTCTCATATAAATTTTAATTGACTTCCAATTATGACTTTAATAACCAACTGGATATTCAGAGTGTTGAATTAAATCCAGAGATCAACCTTTTTATACGAGCACAAAATTTAAGAGAGCAAATAATAAAACTGGAAAGAAAAAATGAATGCAACTATTAATTTACTGCCACATGTTCAAAAACTCCACTCCCTTCATTCTCCTATTATAAATGCACAACGTCTCTTATTATCTTTCTTTCGAGATTACGTTCAAATTAATTTATAATGGGATATTTACCTCTTCTTATCTTCCTGAAGAGTTTTATAAAAGATGCCGATCTGAAGTCCGCTGCAATATGAATCCCTGGCGTGTCGTTGTCAGTACGTCTGCACAGTTCAGCTGCTAACCTCAGAAAGAACTTTTTCTTTCGTCTGACTACCGGTCTCGCACGATCTATTGTGGCGATCTCTATTGACCTAATTTTCAGTTAGCATTCTTTCGTATTCTTCCGCGTTGGCGCGCGTTCGAACTGCTCATTTCTCTCGCTCTCTTAGGTTTCATGTGACACGTTTTCGAAGCAGTTAAGAAAACGGACGGTCACAGCGAAACTCACAGATCTATTGCGAGCACTTCCGGGTTAAGAAAGATGATGTTTTGGTACAATTTATAAAACAAAATATTGACACAAACCCCCTGCAGGAAAAGTAACTATCTCGCAGTATTGCATCACGCAATTTTATCGTGAAGAAATAGACATTCCCTATTTTTACGTCGCAAGTGGAAAAGCCAGCCACGTGCAACCCGCAACACACGTTCCACTTAAGCAAATGCAACCATGTGTTTCTTACGCTACAATATATACAAATAACCTTTTTTGGGTGGGTCCTCTTTCAACGTTTTTGTGGTACTCTCTCTTCGTATCACGGGTTATCGGAAACGTTCCAAGTTGTGTTTCAGTAAGAACTTCGAACCCACATCTCTTGCACCAACCAGTCTGTAGCGATCTTCCAACATTCCCGGTCACTGGGCACCCATTTCCTGCAACTCTTACATTCCTACCCTTTTCGTTTCCAAACGCAGACTAGTTTTTTTACATTATACCACATCTTATTTTTCAGTCCCCAAAACCTCTTCTCCGTTCCCACCGCATCCATAATCACATTCTGTCATCTAACGCCTTCCCTTCGTACCCAACCCACGCATCGTTCTCTTTCCTATCTCACGCCATACCGTACTAACCTTTTCCTCACGCGATTTCTTTATCATTCCCACTATCCTTCCTTGGCTCATAACGCCTCTTATTGAACTTTCTGATCACCTTCTCCTGACTCCAAACATCTTCTCTTCAATCCCACCGCTCCCTTTCCTTACACTCAAAGCCACTCTCTCAACCCGGCACCACTTCTCCCTCCATTCTCACCCCCGTCCCTTGGCCCGCCCCGCCCCCTGCGCGCCGGCGTCGCGTCCCGCGTTGCGCCTTGTTGCCTGCGGATTTTAAATTTAGATGAGGGCGCGTGTCGCGGAGGCCTGATGCTGACTCGCGGCTCTACAGGGCGCTCTCCCCCTCCCCTCTCGCTCACGCACGCGGCCCTTGGCACTCGCCGCGGATTTTTTTCTGTCTCTCTCTCTTAGCGCCGCGCACCCTTCGTGTCTTCGTTCCAGCTGCGACGCCGCTCGCCACGTGGCGTGACGGTGGGCACCTCGTGCATCCGGAATCATCGACTGCGCTTACCGCCGTCTACGGAATTATTATTATTATTATTATTATTATTATTATTATTATTATTATTATTATTATTATTATTATTATTATTATTATTATTATTTCCTATTTACTGTGGATATACACCGATGCCGGAGTTCTCAAAATCATTCAATGAAACAATGGTTTGCACGTGATTTTTTTTATATCCGTCTAATCAGACTTAAGAATTTACGAACTATATTTGCTGTTCCCAATAAATCAGCTATCTGAATGGTCTGCAAATACTTTTCAGTAAGTTTTAACTTCTTCGCGATCTCATGCCATTCCTTGGTGGCCAATCCATTCGCTGACACCACTACTGGAAGCACTTCCACAGCGCGCAATCCATACATGTCCTTCAATTCGACAGCCAGGAGTTGGTATTTCCTCTTTTACTCAGCAACAGTTGTTACAACCCTGTCATCTGTAGGAACTGCAATATTAATGATGCATGATGCTTTATATATACAATCAAACAAAACAATATCTGATCTATTTGCTTCCACTGGTCGGTCAGTAATGATTATATAATAATAATTATTATTATTACTATTATTATTATTATTATTATTATTATTATTATTATTATTAATTATTTCTGATGGTTACAGCGAAGTCATAATTGAACTGTAGTAAATCAATGTTTCACCGAAAGAGGTGGTTCAGTGCTCAACTGGTGTCACTACAGTACCTCTGACCGGGAGGTCCTAGAATCGAGTCCCGACTGTGCCAAGATTTACACCAGCTTGTCAGCTAGGTCGAATTCAGTCGCTGTCTGGAGGATAATTCTAGCGGCCGGCTGCTCTCATCGGTAGTTTTCCGTGGTTTTTCCGATTAACACCAGGAGAATGCCGGAGCAGTACCCTAACAAAAAGTCCACGGACCTCGCGCGATCTTTCCTATCTCTTTCTTGCCGTATCCTCTCATTTACATACATTTGCACTAACGTGCACTACACTACCACACATACCGGTAGACCGGTCGGGGACTTAAAATTTGTCCCGGATGGGGCGGTGCCCCGCTGGCGGGAGATACCTGGATGCCCCGCTCATATTCTTCTGATCCAGGATACTGGTGAGACCATCTGCGCTACTTTGAAGGACATCAGAAAAGTTTTTTTAATGATGAGTGCGTGAGTGAGTTTGGATTCCAGGCGCGTCAAGTGCTGAGATAGTCTCGTAGATGGCGGTGTTCCCTGTTGGAACATGAGATTCGATCCCGACCAAAGTCGGCTGTGTGTATACCACTCCAGGTACTTTCCCAAGTGGGACACCACCCCAGCCGGACAAGTTCTTAGCTCCTGACTGATCCACCGTCATACGGGGTAGTGTAGGGCGTGAAAGTGTTTGCCGAATGTAAGGCGAGAGCAGATAAAGGAAGAAAGATTGCCTGGGATTCATGGCTCATTTGTAAGGGCTCTGCTCCAGTTTTCATCTAGTTTTGATTAAAGAAAACTCGGAAAACAACCGATAAAAGCAATCAGACATTATTTATCCTTTAGAAAACGGTTGAATTCAATTAAATTCACTTCTGAGCTCTTGCAGCTTATCTATAATATCATAAATGATGTACTACTTTTAAAACAAGTTGACGGAAGGCTTAAATGTTCATCCATTGTGTTCTAAAAGTAGATGTCGCTTGAGACATTTGCTCTACGTTCGTCGGGTGTGTTTCAGAACAGATTCCTTTACAATGAGATGCTAGATTCATTTTATGTCTGTTGACCTAAAGCTGGGTGCGTCTATCTATTGCGGACCGAGCGCGGAAACGAATGAAGCACCCCGCGCAGGGTGACATCACCCAGCGGAGGTATCGCGGGGCGCGCGTTCGCGAAAACGGCGGGCAGGAGGGGAGGGGCGGGAAAACGGGCGGGGGCGGGTAGGGGCGGGAGCGCCGCTGAGAGAGGAGGCGCCAGCAAACCCGGCCCGCAAGTCAATAGATCCCTCCGCGTGATATAGTGCGTAGCCGGACGGTATTTCTTTCCGGATCCAATCCGGTTTGTTTGTCCACTTTACAGCGAACATCAAATGGAGCTTTAGATAAGGGAGCGAACTGGCGAGGACGCCCGCGCTAGCGCCCGTCTGCGAGGCCACGCACACCAACACGCTCGCATCCACGCTCCAAAAGCGTGCGCACGCACACTTTCGCCTCGACTTTATAGGCGGTCAGCACCGGCAGTTTTACGTCTTGCTACGCGATTCGCGGCGACTACCCGGGCAGTCGGTCCCAGCAGAGTCTGTCGCCGAGCTGTCACGGCCGCCGTTGTCCCCCAACCCTGCCCCCACGGCCGAGCACGCTGTTGCCAAAACCGTTGCAAAAGTCGTTGCCAGAACGGAGACCCGCTGCCCGACTCTTCCGTCTCTTTCAGGCTCTCGTTGCCAATGATGACAGACGGTGGAGTGGATTTCTATCTCCTATCCAAATACCGCAGAAATGCTTTAAGATGGTGATTCGAAGCGCTTCCCTAACAGATTTTCGAGGGAGTCGCAAGACGATTGGAAGACTCCTTCGGGCTGTCTCTTGAGATCTTTTCTCTCGCAAGCTGTCGTGTTTTATATTCCAGATAGATATAATATTGACATTTTGAATGTAGTACTATATTTTCTGACATTCAAAATATTAACTTTTCTTCTCAATATTGACTTTACTAATTACTAATTGATTAAATAGCAATTGGAATAATTATTTAGCATAATTAATTACGAAAATTATTACTACAAATAATAGAACACACAAAGAATATTAGATACTTTAAAATATGATATTAAGCGATTACATTTGGTAGATATTTAGAGCATAGGTCGTGGTGTATGAACCACCTTTTTGAAGAATTGTTTATAGAGACTTGTCTACTAAGTTACAATGTGAAAACTGTTAGCATTATTGAGTGGGATTTAGATACACCAGGTAGAGAGCTAAAAAACAGCTTAGCTTGTATCTTTACATGCATAAAAGATTCAGAAATTCGGATGTACAAAATGAGAGTGTCTTTTGGGCGGAACGTTCGAACACACAGATTAGTTTAGTGGTAGTGTTTTTTATCACTTATGCAATTATTGTGAAAGAAAAAATCATTTCAAATTGCTGATGTGAACATATCTATCTTGAAAATCATACCTGTACATTTTGTGAGTTTTCTGTAACAAAAACTTTTCATGTTAAGTGACCATGCAATTTTAGTGACCAAGAAAGAAAGACAAAAATTTTGAAAAAATATTTGCATATGTTCCATTGAATTCACATTGTGGATTAAAGTTGAGAGGAAGTATCGAAAAACATTGGATTAAAAGTTTCACTAAAACAGTGTTCGATTAAGTGAGTAATTGAATGCCACAACCTTAATTACAATTCGTCTTTTGAAAAATTAAAGATGAATATCACTTTTCCGGAAAACATTTGTCTTAATAGAACTGTGATACTGATTCAGTGATTTCCCACAAAAAAACAGAAGACGTGGACGAGGCAAACAATATATGAACGTGACGAATAGGATGCTAGAGAGAAATTTACACAAATACAAGGTGTTTAAAACTTTGAAAAAAGCACATAAGATACAAAATATTGCAATCAGTTCAAAATACAGAGTAAGTATTTTCCATGGATTCAAAGAGAATGAACGCTACGACAGGTTCCCACGAAGTCGACGGCGGCAAAGTCGACGGCAGCAAAGTCGACGGCAACAAAGTCGACGGCAACAAAGTCGACGGCAACAAAGTCGACGGCAACAAAGTCGACGGCAACAAAGTCGACGGCAACAAAGTCGACGGCAACAAGGTCAACAGTAAAGACGCTGGGAACAGTCTTTGGTAACAAAGACGCAGGTAACACAGTTGCTGGTAACAAAGTTGCGGGAAACAAAAGTCGCTGGTACCCAAGTCCAAACACAAAGTCGAAGTCACACAGTCTAAGACACGAAGACAAAATTGCAAAGGGTAAGAAGCAAAGACAGTGCAAAGTCAATGTCCGAAACACAGCGTCCTAGACAAAAGTCCCAAGCCTTAAAGTGCTAGAAAACCGGGCTACTGGGCTACGCTATTGAAGCTAGGACGCGGAAGCGAGGACGGTGGGGCGCAGCGATAGCTGTCGTGCGCGGGGTGGGTGGGCGGCGGATGTGCGCCTCCCAGGGGAAATTGGTCCGTGTAATACGGAGCCCTCGCGGCGGCGGATCGGGGCGGAGCGGGCTGGAGCGCCGCCCAACTGACAACCGCTACTCTGCCCATGGCGCCTTCGCGCTCGCCCGTGGGCGCCGCCTGACACGTTAGCGCCCTCGCGGCGCCCCCTTCTGGGGAGGCGATTTCTTACTTCCTGTACGGCGCGCTCTGGTGAGCAATTTTTTTAACGGAAGGAACAATCAAGCATTTTTATCAAAAGAAATCCGCATCTGCCGATCTGCACCCCAAGCTGAGAAGCGATGAGCACACCATGTATTAGGAATGCGGTAAAATATTTTTAATGTCCTTTATTATTAACGAACTTGATAAACGGCCTATCCCATTACAAAATATAGTTCATAAAATTATATTTTACGGCACATATTAAGACGTATGTACCGTTTATGTCAGGAATAATTTCGTAATCACACATTAAGCCAATCCCAGCGAGTGAGTCGTAGGGAGACTGCGGTAAACCGAACAGTCAACCACCTTTCTTCGCACATGGGGTCAAATAAAGGTGACGTTACAACAAAGTTTTTTCCAAAATTTAACTTTGATTTTCTTAGAAACCTATAATATTGACATACAAAAAATGACTATGTAACTCGTTTTTAATGTTGCTGCTTTATTGCTTTCGTACAAATTCGAAAACTCGCTCGTAACTCGTTCGTTTTCAAACCACGTACTCATACAATAAAGTTTAACATTATAAACTAGCTGCATGGAATACTATTATTGATTCTGTATTTTCGAAGAGAACCGTCTGTTGATGCGTCAGAGAAAAATAATTTTTTGTAAACCTACATTAAAAGCGACCTTTTCTGTTGCAAGGAAACGTTCATAATCGGGCATGTTACGGTACAAAGATAACATATTAGCATTTTACGGCATAAATGATTGCGTCATCATATGTTCAGCCAATCGCAGCAAGAGAATCGAGGGGAGATAAAGGTAACGGAACAGCAGACACCGTTTTCTGGCACAGATCGTCAAATACCCGAGACGTCACAAGAAAGTTGTTTCGGAAAATTAAGTTTGATTCTCTTATAAATTTATAATGCTGTTATACAAATATAATAGCATACAAAGATTGTTTATAATGTTGCTTTGTTGCATTTGTACCAATTTGAAAATTCGCTCCTAAAGTCGCTCGTTTTCAAAACATGTACTCACGCAATAAAACTTAAGGTTATAAACTAGTAGCGTAAATTACTATTATCTCATTTCGTGTGTTGTA
The DNA here is from genome assembly GCA_011170035.1 of Teleogryllus occipitalis. Taxonomy (NCBI): domain Eukaryota; kingdom Metazoa; phylum Arthropoda; class Insecta; order Orthoptera; family Gryllidae; genus Teleogryllus; species Teleogryllus occipitalis. The sequence goes on from BLKR01007722.1 coordinate 18,592, forward strand.
TATTTATATTTTTATTGAGTTTTAAGATTTTTTTAATTTTCAAATACAATAACGACCTTTAATTTGGGAACAGATTCTTTATACTCGTTGCATGCTTTCAACAAAAAATTATCTTTAGGCGAATTCTCACGAGTCAAGTTTAATTGACCGATTCAAGTTTATCAACAAAAGTTGAATGAAAAATGTAGTGAGAATTGTTCTTTCAGTAGAGTTAATCAACTTTGCAGTTGATCAAGAAAAGTTTGACATTATCAAACTTTTGTGGTTCAAGTGATGAGTCATTACGAATTGCTTTCAAGTTGAAATGTGTCTTAAAACTTGTGAAATAGGCAGTCAACTTTTGTCGAACCGTTTAGTACCTTTGTAACTGGCTACGTTGCTCGTGCGTGGTATTATTGAAAATTAGAATGAGTCTCAACTGGACTGAAAGTGATATGATTTTGGAACTATATCGTAAGCATGGTTGTGTTTGGAACCACCGAATGGTTCAATATAGAAATAAAAATGCACGAGAAAATGCTTTGGGTTCTATTATCAAGAAAATGGTAATTTCTGATGTTACTATATCTGATCTGAAAAAGAAAATCAAGACTATTAGAACAATGTTTTAAAAAATATTTTGACACCAGTTCGTCACAATTGTTTTCAGATACTTTTAAACCATTTCCATATCCTCCTCTATCTTCCAATGATAGCCCCTTCAGCAAGGTTTCTGATGCAGCCAATCTATTTCTACTTAGAATCCTCCCAAACGCGAAGTTTCTTACGACTTTTGTTCATATTACGTAAAATTCTGTTCAGTTCTTCTTTTAACAAAACAGCTACCATCTGTACACACTCGCGCACAACTGCATTGAACGCCATTTGTACAATGAAATCACTCAGTTTGTTTTGAGATATGTGAACAACAACTGATTCAAGATGTATTCAACTTTTGTCGATCTACTCAAATCGGTCAACTAAATTTGACTCGTGAGAACGTGTCTTCAGCAATATATCCCACAAAGATTCTACATGAAAAGTCCTAATGAAAGAAATGTTCATTAACTTACCGATGACAGTCTGGATAATATCGACATTGGAGATGTGTAATTCATGCGCTTCGCCAATTACCTGAAAAAATTACCATCATTAATTCAAATGTATTTGCAGCTTGCTTTTAATTTGTGTACTTTTAGTTTTCTGTTATTGTCAAATACTACTGGTCAAAGTAATTAAAGTCTCGAAATGGGGGTTAAAATGCATTTATTGTTCCATATGAGAAGAACCTGTGAGCACTGAAATTAATATCAAAGAATTTTCTAGAAAGATCAAACACAAACTATCAGTCATTTTTGAAACACATGGGTAACAATATTTGTAACAATAGAAATATAATCTCAAGTACTATCAGCACAAAAATCTGTATTAGCACGTACTACATAATCAAATAATAAATTATGTTCTCTTATGTTTATTAATTTCCTAACATGCAATGTGAACCGTAAACCCAGGTAATGGTCAATATTGCTATACACTTGTGATATATAACACTTAAATAAAATTATCCCTTGTGCTGATAAAAGAGCTATCAGAAAAGTTAGTTTCAAGATATTTTGAAAATATATTTTAGTTCATATTGAAAGGTACATTAAAACATTTTGAAACAGAAAAAAAAATATTATCAAGGAAATAATTGATTTCATCATTCAATAAATGTTCACGAAAAACCATAGAAATTTATTTAACACATTTATATTTAAAATACAATAAAACCAATAAATTTGTTCACATAATACTTAAAACTTAGAAACAAAGTTCACCACAGCCGCAATGCTGCAATAGCAATCGATCAATGATGAAAACAACAATCTTAAACTGAAAAATTGTTATTTTTTATTCTTTTATTGTTTTAATATTAATAATAAAAATAATGAAAGATTAATAATTGTAAAAAGTCAAAATAATAAGACAGTTAAACAACCATACCTATAAGTAATAGTAAAAACTATCGCAAACTATGAGTCAATATACAAAATTGTTCCACCGAAACAAAATCATACAGTGAGTTCGTTAGAAGTGCAAATAATGCATAATCTCTTACTACCGGTCATACCAATATAAATGTATCAGTGTTAATAAAATTAATAGCGTTTTCCATTCGTTGCACTGAACCCCACCCTAGTGCAGGGCAAGAACGTCATCGCTCCGCAACAGTACTGCCCCACGCGTGAAGGGCAGCTACGAATGAAACGGATGACGGAACTGAGTCAGTGCGTGTGCGCTACGCAGTGAGATTATAGATAGCTCTTCGTGGTCTGTCACACTGATGGAACTCGAAAAATAATAATTTTGAATTATGATCGTCGTTATAATTTTTATGAAGTCTTTTGGTAATTCTTACTTCTTAATTCATAAATTATTAACGTGTGATTTATTTATTTAAAAACTACGAAAACTTCAAATACGTATGGGTCGAAATTTCATTTTTCGTGATTTGCCAGTGATCGATACACAATATTTTGTACTGAAAGGCTTCTGCAGAATTGTTTGGTTATTGAAAACCATAAAAATATTAACATGAGCATTTCCGCTGGTATATGTACGCGAGAAACATTTCTTGGCACATATATTTAAATGATTTTGTAAGAGTCACTATTTTTATTTTCACTTTATTAACGTTTCGAAATTGAGACATACCTACATTTTGGTTTCTAAATAGCACTGGATTTGTTAACATGAAGTTTTTCAATGTTTAATTTTAGGACAACACACTGAGTTTCCGAACTTCGCGAGTCACAAAAATTATTTTAAGACATTTCTTCATAATTTACTTCATCATTCGAAGTATCCCTGCGTGACAGTAGATCCTCAATTGCCTTCACAATTTCACCACGAATCCAAATCAGCATTCATATCTTCCTTACCTAACCTTACAATGACTCCGTGCACTGGGCTGCACTGACGCGATCCTCAGTACAGTTTAGGGCGCCCCGAGTGCGCCCTGGTTCAGTGTGATCGGGCGAATGGAACATGCGCTTCTTTACACTGGTGCGCCCTAGCGGTCGAATGGAACACGAAAGCTGCCCTGAGAGCGCACTGGGTGCGCAGCAGTGCAGCGAATGGAAAACGCTGTAAGTTAAACAGTGCTGCCCCAAATCAGAAACCGAACAAATCTCTAATAAGGTTCGGGCTATTGAAGGAGTAGTAGTTACTGATTGAGGAAATAGTAGACGCCGTTTGGTAGTAACCAGGGTGGAATCTACACTTGTAAGAAAATAAATGATCACATTATGGGGGCACACGAGTATACGTGTGGGTAAGTAAGATTAGCGAGGGAATTGCGTCCGATCTTCTAGAGCACTGTTTCGTTTAAGGAGAAAGCACATGATGCGTTGAAATACTCATACTGGACATCCGATTAACTGTTACTAATTTAGAAAAAAATACTCTGTGTGTATTCGTTTTCTTATTTCATGTTTTCCTATTCATAATTATTTCCTCAGCTATAACATAGATGCAATAGAAATGCCATTTGAGGAGAGTCCAGTATTGACAGGTTTGAAAATTTTAGAGTGTAGTTTTATTTTCTCGTATTTACTCCGTAAGAAGATAAAGTTGTGTAATCGTGCTCCGAAAACGGCAAATTTTCAGCAGAAAATCTTTAATTGCTGATCCCTGGTAGCCAAAAAGTTGATAAACCCTGTTCCTACACACAATAAACTACTTCTAGGATAAATCTAGTTGCTAAATATAAAAAAGGAATTCCTCTAACATGTGGTGTTGCCAGAATTCATGTTTTATGGGTACTTGAAACCGAAAAATTAACTGACGGCAAAACATTTGTTTATCTGAGTCTGTCCATCCGTATGTTCGGTCGTCTTGATAGAACTGCAATATTGAAGATAGATTTTTTGAAATACAGACAATTAAACTTTTTTGGAACAATTTTTTCTTCACTTGTGTTTCACGGAGAGAAGGGGCGCTTAAAAATAATGCGGGTCTCGTTTTCGTTGAGCTCTCTGAATTATATAAAATTGTAAAATTTATATTTCTTGGGAAATATTATTAAAAATGAAATTAACGATTTCCGTGATGTTATTACTATTTCAAGTCTCAAAGTGTATTAATGAAAGTTTAAAATGAATAAGAAAGAATGTTAATGTATAATTAAAATTAAAAAGAAAGTATTTATTTTATGGCACCACTAGTGTGTATTGGCGTAAAGTATTTTCATGTAGCCAAACTGCATCAGGTAATGTAGTTGTTGTTTCTATAAATATTACGTATTTTATATTATACGTAATAAAAGGTAAAATAATAGAAACATCACCTTTGGTTGCAGGAACAAAACTGAATAAACATTTTTGCGATAAAGTTTCAACAAATATTTTATCATATATGTATTGGTTATTAATTCATTAAATTCCAGCAACAACGTTAACTTTGCAAAAGTAACTGTTTCTATACAATTAGAGACTATACTGAGCATCACAAGAAAAGTAACATTAATTTTAACAATGATACATAATGCATTAATTACCATTTGAACTGTATAAATGAGTATAAACAACCTGTAACAACTATTGTAACACAGCTTCCGGGTCAATGACCCCCATCTCGATCAGGTTTTCCGTCCAGTTTCCCTGATCCATTGAGCAAATGCTGAGATGGCCCCTTGTTTTGCTTCTGGACATAAATGTAACTTCATTTTCTGTGCACGTCTTCTAGAATTCAGTGGGAAATACAATTATTCAAATTATCGTTTCCATGTTGTCGCGGCAGGAAGTAATAAGAGCCAAAATTTATTGCTTATTTATCCTTGAAAATAGATTTTATTACATGGGAGTTTTTTTGTTTGTTTTTTTCTCCCTTTCAAAATTGAAAATTTATTGCTTATTTATCCTTGAAAATAGATTTTAATACATGGTAGTTTTTTGTTTTTTTTTCTCCCTTTCAAAATTCAAAATTTAAGTAGTATATGACTTAGTGTAGGGATCACAGAATTTTGAAAATGTGCACACAATTCACTTTTCCCCATAGCCCGTCATACGCAGTTTTTTAACTGTTTTTTGACGTAAAATAAATAAATAAAAAGTATTATCTCCTATCACGTGCAATAATCCTTTATTCAAAGTCCGAAAACCGTCTACACGAGAAAGGCGTTGCGCCGGAAGTTCCCCACCGGACACGGGCTAAGCACTCCGCGTGCCGCGCAGCCCCTTGTGAAACTCCGCTCCATTTGTATGCAATAAACCCAGGCATTTACAGCACCCCAATATACATTAAACTTCGCGTTTGAATTCTACAGAATTTGTCTTCCGGGCGACCGGAGCGCCGAGGCAGGGGGCGGGGCGAGAGTAGATGCCGAGAGAGGAGAAGGGAGAGGGAGGCGAGGGTGAAAGAATCGCTAGATTTATGGCGGCGTCGCGAGAGCGGTCCACCCCCGCCCTTTTCTCCGCACGTGGTCCCCTGCCGGCACCACGGTCTCCGCCGCCACCCCCACTCCTCGTGGGAAGCTCGGGCGCGTTCCTTTCAGCACTGCGAAGCGCACTTGTATTAAAAGATTACTTACTATCATGAACGATACGTGGTTTGTCTGAAATATTCTACTGTACAAAATATTATGCATATTGTATATGTATTGATTTAACTTACAATATAAAACGTACAAAACAATCATGACACCCATCTCGCTTTGCTTCTAGCACTGTGAAGCGCACTTGAACGGAGGAAGAAACTTGTATTAAAAGATTACTTACTATCATGAACGATACGTGGTTTGTCTGAAATATTCTACTGTACAAAATAGTATGCATATTGTATATGTATTGATTTAACTTACAATATAAAACGTACAAAAAATTCATGACACCCATCTGACTTTGTTTCTAGCACTGTGAAGCGCACTTGAACGGAGGAAGTGGCTTCTATCGAAAGTATCGTACAGACACAAACGTCCTGTGGTTTAGCTAAAATGTTTAACTGTCCAAAACATCAAGAAAAAAATATTATGGTATTTATTTAATATCCAATATAAAATGAACCAGAAAATATTCTGACGTCCACATGACGGCGATTAAAAACTAATAACTCCGTGTAAGTTAATAGCACTGCGAAGAGCACTTGAACTGAGGAAATTGATTGTATCGGAAAATTCGAACAGCCACGAACTTCCCGTGGCTAATCTGAAATTATCAGTTGTACAAAACGTTAGGAAAATATCTTATTACAATACTTATATATTTTCTGATATAAAATTAAGAATAAAATAATCTGACATCCACTTGGTGTGTATTTTAGCACTGCGAAGCGCACTTACACGGAGGAAGTAGCTTGAAACGGAAGATTCGTACAGTCACGAATGTTCCTTAGTTTATCTGGTTTGTTCAGTTGTGCAAAATATTATGAATATTTATCTATTTATTTCATTTACAACATACAATTAGCAATAATATACTTTGACGTCTACATCACATCGATTCGTGCATTACGAAACGCGCTTTAACGAACGAAGACGCTAATATCGGAAAATTTGTCCAGATGTGAACTCTGAGGTTTATCAGAAATTATCAACAGCAAAAAATGTGAGGCACTTATTTTATAATTTTATCTACTAATTTAATTTAATTAAAGTATAAAATTAATATGCGTGTGTTCTTTACTCGCATGGCTGCGACGATGACGCAGAGCTGTGAAAGGTGGGAAGCGTTCTCGAATGGATGGAGATTGTTGACGATATTTGAAAGGAAATAATAGTCATGAAGCCCAGTAGAATTTTAGAATGACTAACTTCGCCGAAAATTTGGCACAGGTACGAATAAATTTCAAATATGTAAATTTTTAATGGCATCTTCACGTCATTAAAAGAAATCAGGTATTGAACTACCTTTTGTATATTTGAAGAGTTTTCTTTTAGAAAGAAATTTGAGGTCCCTATTCAAAACTAACTTGTAACTTTTGCTTTAAATGAACGGTAAGCCACGTATGAGTCCTGATGAGTTACAACGTGCTATTATTAACCAGTTTTACAATATAAACACTAAATCTTAATAAAAAGTTTAAATCTTGATAAAAAAAACATTTTTCTTACATTTTCAGAAAGATGTTTAAATCGATCTCCAGACTGTATTTTCGCAGTATTTCGTTAAATCCTACGTAGTGAATAGCATGAAACAATATTTTGAGGCAGGTTGGATTTTACATATATTTCACATGTACTACTTTTCTGTTGTAACATTTCAAACAAAAATTTAAAACAATTCAGTTGGGCGAAAATACATCAGAACCAAATTGGTATAATTCTGTCCCTTAATTGACAATAAAAAATATTTCTTAGGACGATTATGGAATTCTTTCTACGAAGGCAAATCAACAGGTTTTTGTAAGAATTCGAATATTTTCATGACAGGAACCAAATATTTAATTCTTGCTAAAACTTTCACTCTCGTTCTAAGAATTAACAGCCGGTTTTATGTATTTCTTCTTTTTTTGATCTACCGATCAAGGTTCAGTCTCACTTTACATCGTGTATCCGAACTTTTTAAACTCTGAACAAACTTTCACTTCAATACCATTGTTGTTTTCAGCTGTATTCCCAATGAGAAAATAAATACTTTCTGCGACTTAAAACGTAATTTCATTTCTTTAACTTCTCCGTGTTCGTTTTTATTCCACCCATATTACAATTTTCCAGCATTTGTTTTTCTTTTTAATCCGTGTTCATACCAAAAAGAATTATTAAACAGAGTTATATTCTTTGTCAGCATTGTAATATGAAACAAATTTTTAAAAAAACATTTTTGGCAAATATAATTTTTCACAATAAAACTTCACAAAAATATTTTTTAAATGTAATATTTTTTTCAGCAGGGGAGAACTTTAATTATTGTTTTATCTAACAAATAAATTATACATTTTGAAGCCACTATATTTTTTATTAGTATTAGAGTATTTTTAAGCCAGAACATTTTACAAAGAAATACGACCACAAATTCTTTGAATATTACTTGACTAATATAATTTATACCAACACATGTATCGTAAACGAGTGTCAATTCAAAAAATTAAACAAATAAACCAAACTCTCTCTCTCTCTCTCTCTATATATATATATATATATATATATATATATATATATATATATATATATAGAGAGAGAGAGAGAGAGAGAGAGAGAGAGAGAGTGTGTTTCCACTGCACGACAGAAGTAGTGTTTTTCAACTATATTTTTTATGATCATCTTATTTCTCTAGTCGACGAGTTGTGATCATCCAACATTCATCTAAAAGATTCAAAGATGATAACTAAGACACCAAACGTGAATAATAATAATAATAATAACAATAATAATAATAAATTAGGGTAGGCAAAGACAACGCCAACCCTTTTTCCATTTACGCTCCCGTGAAGGCTACACCAAGGAATCAAGTCACGCATATAGCTTACATCTTTCATTCTCCTTCTTCACCATACTCGCCCTGGCACCTTCTCCTGAATCACCGAACCCGTCCGTACACTCGGTGTAAATTCGTTCTCTGCCCTCTGAGCTTGTGGCGGCTCGAGGCCCCTCCCTGTTCCTGCGCCCGTTCGCTACATCCCCTCCGGCGCGGTCTCGGCCCTCTGGGAAAGCCGCGTCAACAGTTTCCGTGGGGAGCAGAGGGGGCGTTGCCGAGCAGGGCGGGGAGGGGACGGCGGCGTAGGGAAAACAGGCGGAGGAGGTGGGAACCGGGCATTATCGTCAGCAGGGGACGGAAATAGTTCCGAAACAAAAAAGGCGCTCCAATAAAAATAATACAATGTGAAAGTAAAATTAACCGAGTGGCAATTCTTCTAATCCTGTCTTTTGAAAAAAAAAAAAACTTTCGAAAATAGTGTAACCTTGTAATTCAAAAGTTTTCGCCTGTTAATTATCTGTTCTCGTAACTGAAATACACTACTGAAAATAATTACGTTATTAATAAAATAATAGAAATTTTATAATATCACAATTAGTTGCATAATGTTCATTTCTGTTGCTGAAAACTAGAACTTTTACAGAACAGTAGGTTAAATTTAAATGACAATTAGTAAGAATTTTCATACAGTTAGTACGATCCCGATTGTATTTATCCTCATGCTTATTCGAATTTTCAACAATCGTACATTGTATACAATAATGTTGTGTATCATTGTGCTAAATATTACATTTTGTTGAAAAATCTAACAATGTTCGAAACACAAGGGATCACCATTCAAAACAAAATAATGTCATGTTTTCTTCAAACATCAATGGATAAGATACTGTCTTTTCGAAGTTTGTGGAACAAGACAGCTCAAAATTAACATTGCATGAAAATTATTGATTCCGTGGTGTTGAAGTGAAAAGATAGCAAAGTCATAGAAACTTCTCACCAGTAGACGGATCCTCATTAATCACATAATATCTACTATTCTTCTACATTTACCCTAGCCTTCTCATTTTGGTTACTGTAGGTACTCTTCCTCCGGCTTAATTCCAAGGTATGCTTCAAAGCTGTTCCTAGTTGGCACTATGAACCCATTTTGAAAAATGTGGATATTGACCGACTAATTCAGCAATGACACATATGCAGACTTTCGCCAATACTTCTTGAACAGCTGTACCGATCGACAATGATCACTTTCTTTTAACGAACACGTAGGAAATTACATATTACGTAGTAATTTTGCACACCTTGCCCCAATTTTCGACCCGCCAGGTAAACAAAATCTGAGCCAGAACGTTACTTGCTGACTAGTAGTGTATGTAGTGTTGCGACACAATCAGGGGCAAATGTTACATATTTTTAAGCAGTTTCCCTCTAGATGTTCATTCGCAAAGAGCAATCATCTTCGATCTTTCTTCACGTAATAGTAGTTTGTAACATTTATTCTCAGACATAGCGTATTTAGAACTGGGAGAATATCTTCGATAGAGATTCAGAACCTTAGAAAGAATTTGAAAGATTATTTACAAAGGTTTGGAAAGAGAGCTAACAGAACGAATTGGTACTTATAGTGGATTATACAGAGAAACAGTTTTGAGAGACGAGTCCACAAATGACAGGTTTTCAAATTATAAGAGAACAAAATCACAAAAACACAAATATAGATAAGTTTGGGAAGAAAGATCTAAGGTGGCGGTCATAGTAAGGTCAGTTTTGCCCCCTTCGGTCGCTCGATGTTGGACGTTTGCGCTCGATATGCCCGACTCGCTCAAACACTTGACAGTAAATGGAGATGGACATGTTGAATCCAAAAGATCTCTTCCACGGACGCGTCCGGAAACAGATTTTCGGACGAAGATCGGTTTCGTTTGATTTTGTGAGTTCCATTCGCCCAAAATTAGGTGAAGAGTCAAGACCATCTACAATAGTAAGATTATTTGCAACAACTCTTTATGTTCTTCAGTGTGATTTGCGCAAATGTTTCAACAAAGAGCTGTGGAATCATGAGACTATATGGACCATTTTGTATGTAACATTTTTTTTCATGTGAAATTAGTCGGACGATTTCGCTCGCAGCCGTTGTATCGAGCAACTGATATTTTGACTGCACTATGACTGTAGTCTAATGGAGGAAACACAAGTTGACACCTAAGAGTAAGACATGATAAAAACAAACGGTCGACACGGGGAACGTCGTGGCTGAGAAGCCGCATGATTGATCAGAAAGCGCTGCTTCAGCTGAGCAGATTGCGGCGGACAAATCAATTGGGGGTTCAGGGGAAGGCACTGGGCGGGGAGGGCTCTACAAATGGCGGCTGCCACGTTAACATATGGCGCACCCTGGCCACAGCGGCGAGAGCGTTCTGCGGGGTGCAACAGTGATGCACGAAGGAATCGGAGCGACAGAACGGGGAGTTGGCAGGGACGATCTAAAGGCTCCCAGGGCAAGACTACGGGATTTGTGAAACTGATGCGGACGCTGTTTCAGCTATTTTGAATTTTGGGGGTCCAATGATAAGATTAATTGTGTGAGGGATGGGTGCTTGTGCACGAAATGCAAAAAGGAAAGTTCAGATGTAATAAAGGCATAAAATATTCGGCTACATTAGGCGGAAAATTGCCCCAAATTCTGCGAAGATATAATTTAATAGCAAGGGTAATAGTTAAGTTTTGATTACATGTCGAAAAAATTAGATAAATTATTGTTTTCATCCCCTACTTTTAAACTCTTTAATCTAAACGATAAATACCGATGTTCGATAAGTTGATGAGAAGATAAGGACTACTAGAAGTTTAAGGATTACTAGACGATTGTAATAGACATTAATTAGTACTTTTGTAAAAAGAAGAAATGTGAAGGAGCCCTCGAAAAGGTAATAATTAATTGAATTTTTTTCATTCTATGGAGTTCGCAGAGTTCCACATACTACGCAGACCGAATGACGGATCAATTGGATCAAAGTTCTGATGTTTTGTAAGTTGAAATCATCTTTAGAAGTACTCAGTTCTACTTAGTTAATTATTAAGCTGAAATGAAGTTGGCGGCCACTAATTTAGAAGCTTTCTAGTATTTCTTAGAGTCAAAATGATTGAAAAATCTCTTTTCACACGCTGAACGATCCTAGACAGTTGCATGTAAATCAACAGCTGCCCGATGAAACATCAATTAAGATGGTGATGTCTAGATCTAAAAGCATTAAAGTAATACAAAATCGGCAAACCAAATTTCTGATTCCTGCTACTCATCTCAGAGACTTACGATCTCCAACACTTTAAAGTTACAGAAATGAGCCAGTGCAGTACGAAAATTAAGGAAAAAACTCGAAACATTCCATTAGAACCCGAACACTTCCTATAAATTAATGTCGCAAGGGGAAGGCATTGCATAGATTCGTGTATTCGTGTCACGGTCTACGCAACGCGTGTAACATAGGGGAGTAGTGGGGCCTGGATGCGGGTGCGAGATGCAGGACCGGGGGACGCGAGTGGAGGGGGCGTATGGGGAGCGCCAATTGGTGCGGAGAGGGGGTGGAGGGGGAAGGAGGTGGAGGGGAGGGGAAGCCAGGGGGAGCAGGCGGCGTTCGCGCTAGCGCAATGATGGGGCGGGAAAGGAAAGCTATTAGTGGGGATTAATCGAACCACTGTAATCCTCTCCCACGCGCTTCCGCCGCCCGCAACACGCGTTCGCAGACAGCGCTTTCTGAAAGCGCCCGCCACGGTAAATCGGCCGGCGGCCGGCTGGCATCTCGCCGCACGGCCTTGCCGGCTTAACTTGTTATACGCAATGGCAATTTCGAAATTTGAAACGAGAAAAATTCGAAATCTGGGAAGAAAAACTAGATGAAGGGGGTCTCTCCTGGTTGGAGATGGGTGTAAAACAGTCGTACACCAATGGGGGACGAAAGTCAAATATAGACCCTAGCGTAGTTCTTTCCGAAGTTTTTGTTGACATAATGAGTTATCGTTTTATCTTTCAGAAATTTTATTATTAGAACATTTCCGAACCCTAGGTGAAACTTTTGTCTTTACCGAATGTTTACAAAGCAATTCAAAGTCGTCGCCATGTCTATTTGTTTCTTCGAAACTCTTGTGTTTTCTTGCAGCTAGATCTACCCAAAATTAGCTTAAAATATTATTTTAGTATCTAGTGATAAGGGTTGTGTAATCGAAATCAAATAGTAAATGACGAAATAGTTCTTCAAAAAGGGTTATCACCATCACTGTCTCGCTAGTTCAGAAAATCTTGAACATGCCTTCGTCACACCTCAGAAACAGGAAATATTTAAAACAATTCGCAAAAAGTTATTTAGTAAGTACATGTATTAATTATTCTCAATTATAAAAGTGTACTTCTTTGCAATCTATTCTCAGGTCAAGCGTTGACTCCCCGTCCTCCCCATTGGTGTTATCTGAGTATCAGTCTGACATTGATTGGCAACTGTTAAAATTCTTAGTAACCAAACGATTCTAATACAACAGCTTAACCTTGAGAGCCATTTTGAATTTTTTCTGAAATCGCTATTTTAGTAACGAAAAAGAGGCTCCTGCCCAACTGAACTAAACTAAACATAAACATATACGTCAACATAAATAAACACCTACATAAACATACACATAAACCTAAAAAACCTCAACATCTGAACATACACGTTGGTCGCCACTGTCACACAATCTCCTACTTATTAATTCCCGGCTGATCTTTAGTGCCCGCGCCTCAGCTAGCATTTGCCCGCTTAATCTTGGCGTGAATCCCGTGATCGCTCCGTATACGAACACTAAAAAATATCGGCGTGATCGTGTTGGGTCGTTTCTAGCTAATAATAATGCACACATAATACAATTCAAAATTAAAATGACTCCGCCGTAGGCGCTCATCTATTTATTTTACCGTATTAGCAAATTTAACACAATTCTACCTGTTACGGTCTATGAACATATCACCTGCATTCGTTTGGTCGCGGCGATTTCTCAGCTCCTTGTAGCGTAAAACACATTGACACTAATATTCAAACACATACAATAACCCATAAAATTAATTATACACATTCACACATAACAACAAAAAAAAATATTTACACTCATTCACTCGAATGCGCATTCTGTTGTACCCTAAAATTTAATCTAATACTAACGAAACAATACTTGGTCTTCAACAGAATGTCTTTCCTTTTTGTGGATTTCCTTCATTCACGCAATAATAAAAAAAATAGGTTGTCGTCACTTCCCTTGTTCTGCCACTCTGCGCATCTCGCCTACACAGCACTGCCGTCTGCTTCCAACCCCGCTGGACACGTAGATACTCGCTGGCTACCAGTCTCCTTTGCCCAGGCTCCAATTCAATCGCCCGTCGTCCAAAATCCAAAATTACTGTTCGCGGCGATTATTCACCG
>BLKR01007723.1:0-32407 GCA_011170035.1 Teleogryllus occipitalis
TAATCTTACTGTTATATATTTTTTCATTTTCTCAAAAGTAGAATCAATTATTTTCTTTAAATTTCTCTTAAGAATAGAGTGAAAATTTTAACATATGTCTAATTTTTGTGTGTAACTTTGAATTTGTGATAATTACAACTTTGTATTTTTTGGCATTTTCCCACAATTACAAGATAGCGATTTTGTCTTGAATGTACACGGAGAAAAAAGAACAGTTGCAGTATACCTGATCCATTATATTGTATCAAAGGAACGCATGATAATATAGGCCCAACCAGGTTCACTGTTGCTGTTTCGTGACGGAGATAGTTGGAACGAAAAGTTGCATCGTAAAGAGTCCCTTGTAGCACTCGTCTGAATTCACCTCGTCAGAGTGCACGGGTAGAAGCTGCCGAGTCCAAGCAACCTTGTTGGAAGAGTTGGCTATCTGCTCGGCATAAGCGAGCAACACAGGTTGGAGGATCCAGCCTACTGTCATGACGCATCCGGGCGAAACTGATAGAAGGAGCCGGCCTTCCGTGTTGGCTTGCACAGCTATACTGGTTGAAGGGCCAGCCGTACGTGTTGCCATATTGAAGCATTTCTTATTGGTGTTACAATTACTGATCGTTGACGGGTATAGGATGGGTTATACGTAGTACTTGCTATTAATAGAATATTCATTATTTTTGACCCAACAGATCTGTATATTTACCTACACAACCAGACACCGTAAAAACGGAAATAATTGCATAAAAATTATGCATTTATATATTCAGGTATCAGGTGTGTGTGTGTGTGTGTGTATATATATATATATATATATATATATATATATATATATATATATATATATATATATATATATATATAATGAATATTCTGAAACAGCATGTACCTAAAAATAAAATATTAGAATTTAACATTAAAATATTTATTTAGTAAAGTAAAATTTGTGTAAAATATAACATAACTCACAATAGAATGAAATATATTGACATAAACTTAATAGCTAACAAATGATAATGAAACATTGATGTACCACTTAATCATTTATGTGATCAGGTGGATTAAATACACAAGGAGACTAAGAACATGTTTACAGTCATTAGTAATTATTTCAAAAATATTTTATAACTGTTACAAAATTATTTTAAAAAACGTTTTATAACTGTTTCAAAACTATTTTAAAACTGTTTCACAAGTACATTTAAATAGCAACTTTTATTACTGATCCCCAAAAAACAAATTTAATTCACATTTATTTTATAAAAACGCCAAGATTTATTTAAATTATGGCTAAATATGTAGCTGAAAATTATATTCGAATGTATTTGTTGTTTATTTCTTTTAACCTTTCATTTTACAAATTTAATTTTCTTGTTTTATGTTTATATTAATTTTGGTTATTAAAAGTTCAATTCTATTAGTCCCTTCATTATACTTAAGGGTTCGTGCATTCACTAGCACAAAATTCATATACATAAAATTAACTTAGTTTACAATTACAATGAATTCATAAATAGTTTACATACTGTTAAAATCAAAAAAGTATATGGAAGAAATCACCAACATAAATCACATTTATATTTTGTACTTCTGTTATTTCAATTTCTGTAATCTAAATGTACACACAATCTATAAAATAAAATAAAACTAGTTAAATTAATTTAAAAAGTGGAATTAAAATGTATTGCCCAGGATTGATTTACCTGCTGTGTCTGCAATTTGAATCAATCTCATTGCTTAGAAACCTCGTTGCCCATTTGACAATGAATAAGCTCATTGGCCTGCATTTACAAATCCTACACTCCCAACAAGTTAATGTCATAACTATTGTTATTATCACCTGAATGCAACAATAAAAAATTATAGAGAAGAAAGTGCACTCAATAACAGCGAATAAATATAGTGAGAGGTCGGGGTAAATCATAATTTTAGTATTGTGTAAGGTGGGAGAAGACTCATCACTTTAGCTTTAGTAAAACTTAAGCCAAACTCATCACTTAAGCCAAAGTAAAAATTAATAATCTTTCAAAAGAAAATTACAAATTGTCACACTCCATGAACTTGATTCAGAACTCTAGTTGTAAAGCAATGTCCTGAAAAAACAGCATTTTGAAGTTAATGACACTTTTCTAGTGGGAATGTGAATTTTTTATATTACTCATACTCATTTGTAGTCATTCTGAGAGCACTACTAAATAGTACACATTGAAACTATAAAGAAATTATAATACAAGTTATATTATCTAATGAGAATTTTAAAATAACTTGCCTGGTCAAAAATGATACACACTAAAATAATTGAACCATTAATGTATACACATTTTGTGAATGTTAAATACGAATGAAATCACAAAAGTCCATGATGCTTGCAAAATTAACAAAATGTATATTGGCATCACCTTCAAATACATCTTCATGATCTTGTTAGAGAATGCAATAGCCACTTAGAATTAACAATATCCATGAATATCTGCATCGATGAACCATCACCTGTTTCGATGACCAATTTCCATCACCTGTGCCAAAACTACCAGAAAAATAAAATTAATACAATAGTATTTGAAAATATAATTAAAGTGATAATTATTAAAAAATAAAAAATAGGAAGTGTTTTACAGCAGTTTTTTTTAGGAATGCATTATTATTTTGTTCAATTATTTACAGAACATGATAGGCTTTAGTCTCAATTTAAATACACTAATCAAAATTCTGTACACTTATAACATATAGGAATACTACACAATTAATTCTACAATTTCTAATTGCCATTAATGACACTTCAAGACTATTAAAATTATTTCAATGAATTGGCAACATAATAAATATTATTTCTTTACATTTTAATACGAATTTGCGATGCTTAATCGAGTATTAAAAACTAATCAAATAACTTAAACTTTTTTAATAGGTAAATAATGTGTTTGGAAGTAACTGAATTCTATATCCACTTAACAACATTAGAATTTGAATTGAAAGGATTCAAACCGATTATGTAAAACGAAATAATTGTTTATCTTGTTCGACATAAGCTTTTAGAGGAATTTTACAATTTACATTAAAATAAATTTGAGCTGGATTAATGGCCAAGTTTTGTAGGTTTTAGAAATGCACACAAACTAATATATGCCTTTCTATTATTACAACTCATGATAGAAATATATACGTACCTAAAAGTTGCAATTCCATTCCACCATTCTCTTTTAATCCTGGTTGACAATTCTTGTTTGAGCTCAAATAGGCGGTGTAAATGAAGGTGTCATTTTCTTTCGAACTTCATTCGCCCGTTTACTTCCAATGAAATAAGATTTTCACTTCAAAGAGGTATTTTAGACTCTGTAGTCTGGCACCTATTAAAAGATATCCACCAATATCCTTTTAGATTATAATCCACACTGATGCAGCACGATAAGTTTCAATACGGTACTTACCAGTGAACTCATAGTACGTTCAACGATTTGCTTTGCCAACGACGTATTTTTCTACAATAACAAATTGAAAACTTTTACAACGATGCGCTTTTCGCCACTTCGAAGAAATATTCCTGAAGGGCCAGTCACTCTCTTATTCCTTCGAAAATGAACTGAATAGTTATGTCCTCGCAGTTATGTCCTCGCGGCGGCGTGCCGTTGCGCCGTCCCACGCGCTTCCGCTTGACCCTTTGCTGACCCTCGGCTGATATCAGGACTTGTGTCTCGGGACAGCGAATGCGGAGACACGGAAGTATGTGAAAATAGTCGAGCGGAACCGAGCCGTGGAGCGTTGATTTTCAGCGCGAAGCATTTGAACGATTTTAAAATGTTCGAGCGGATATCATTTCCACACTACTTTATTGAGGTACAAAACTTTGGTTCAGAGTGGATCCACTGTGTGTATATGTGTGTGTGTATATATATATATATATATATATATATATATATATATATATATATATATATATACACACATACATGTGTGTGTGTGTGTTTAACAGATGTTGAATGTTTTTCAATGTATATTTTCTTCAATACGTAATTAATCTGACAAGGTACCTGGCTGTTTTGGCCACCTAGTGCTTTGCAACATGATTAGGCTTGATAAGGCCGACAGGTCCGTTTATGAAGCAACATCAACCTCTCAGAAATCACAGGCCGGTTGGTCCATCAAGGTTGGTCTATCAAGGTCAGCAATCTTAGATGCTGTTGTAATTAGGAAAGGGAGTAAAGCACCAAGGTCTCTGTTTCGCATACGAAGGTTTTGTGTAACTATTGAAATCTTGTTGGGAATTATGGTATCCTTTTTTTCAGTGTAATTTTAATTTAATAAACTTCATGTAATTTTTTAAAATTGTTTTTAGCTTTCATATAATTTTGAAATGTGGAATGTGAAATGTAGACAACTTAATAAACTATAGGTGCTACTCAATGTCACAGACTTTCTTCTAGTAGTTAATTTTGTTATATTTTTAATATGAGCTACCTTTTCGGTTTTCTCTTAGCCTCATCTCAGCTGTCAAATTTTGGCGTGTGAATAACGGTTTTTCATATATTTCCAACTTCTCGGTCCTCTAATGCTGAAATGGAAATATAACTAAGAATATTTCGGAAAATTAATACTGGCCTGTACATGCATACGTTGAAACATTTGGAGCCGTTTTTGAGAAAATTTCGTTTGAATGTGTCTGAAAATTTTGAACTTTAAACCTTCTTACTAAAAAATTGAGGTTTCGAGAATCTTCATTAGAAATCATTGGAATTACTTATACTCAGAATTGCAATAATGTATACAAATCGCCGGTAATCTAAATATTAAACTCTTAAACCCAGAACCTTGCATTCAATTCAGTGTAATTTTATCTTTGTCTTTGAGACAGGGACTTTTTTTTAAAAAAAATTATTTTACGTCAAAAAACAGTTAAAACTGCGTATGACGTGCTATGGAGAAATATGAATTGTGACTTTATTAACAACATTTTTTAACATTTTTTAAACAAATATACAAAATTTTCAGTGTTAGGACAAATTGCTTCCGAGTTACATTGGAGTTGGATGGAGTACAAAGAATACGTTTGGGGTCCTTTGGACACCACAACCACTTTTAGATTAGATTAGATTTATAACTAATTTTTTATTTATTTATTTTACGTCAAAAAACAGTTAAAACTGCGTATGACGTGTTGCAAATAAGTTTGAAAACTTGGTGGAAAAATACACTTACTTAACATTACTGAAATTAACAAACATACAAAATTTTACAAAACTTACAAACTTTCAAATTAACATGAACATTTCACAACGCAAGCTCTCATAGCACTCCACCTCACCATACTTCGCTTCACTTCACCACACTGCTGATCACTGAATATCAACGTGTTCCTTACTCACTAATTTCCCTCTCCTTCACAACACTGCACGCCACTGCACATAATTATTATTATTAATAATAATAATAACCACAATAATAGTGATAATACAACATACTTAGCATAGACTAGTTATTTCATAATATTAAAAATATAATACACTTGTCGACATCAACGAAACTAATATATTTTTAAATTTGCTCAGGCTTTCAGGAAAGCGATCAAAGATTGTCACAGGCAAACCGTTCCAGTCTCTAAAAGCTCGATTCGCGAATGAATATTTCCCAACTTCCGTTTTCTGAATTCTTGTCTGAACTTTGTGCATGTGATCCGTTCCACCGAAATATGTAGGTTTCCCTAATCGACTTTGAATTTCTTTCCACACTCGAAAGCCTGTGGACGCTTTATATAGAGCATAGAGTTGCGACTTCATTCTCCTTGTTTCGAGTGACACGCATATTTCTTTATTCTTGGTACCCCTGAAAGTACAATTTGATGTACTACGCTGGACCTTTTCTAGATTTCTTGGCTGCAATTTCTGTATGGGTCCCAACATATCGCACCATATTCTATTATGGGTCGCAGTAATGACACATATGCTAGTTCTTTGGCTCTCACTGTACTCGTATTTCAGAATCCGCATAACGAAATGCAAAGATCTTCGAACTTTCCCTAGAACGAAATTTACTAGATTATCTCAGCGCAATTTACTGCGTACCTGTATTCCTAAATACTTGCGAGACTTGACTCGAGGTATAAGATTATTATTCAACTTATACACGGTTTCATTGTAACTTCGACACCTACCAAGCCTGATGGACTTGCTTTTTGAACTGTTTATTTCCATGCCGTTTGTTTCCACCCAGATGTGTAATTTGTCTAAGTCACGCTGCAAAATATTCTCATCCTTCTCAGAGTTAATAATCCTATAAATTACGCAGCCATCTGCAAAGAGTCGTACATTAGAAGCTAAATTTGTCGGCAATTCATTCACAAAGGCAAGAAACATGAGTGATCCGATGACACTTCCTTGTGGAATTCCTGACGTGACGTTTCTCGAGGTTGATAAATAACTTCCGATTCGGACCTTCTGCCTCCTGTCATGAAGTAGTTCATTTATCCACGTTACCACTCTAGGATCTATACCCGAATCTATTAAATTCTTTATCAGACGATCGTGTGGAAAACATCAAAAGCTTTGGAAAAATCAATTACGCGTCGACCTTCAGAAACTACGTCGGCTAGGTCCTGTAGAAGTGATGCTAACTGGCTTTTGCATGAGAAACCATTCCTGAAACCGTGTTGACCCTGATAAAGCCACTCCTTGCCCTCCCATTGTTTCCTGATGTAGCTAGAAATTCGATGTTCCATAAGCTTGCATACCACTGATGTAAGGCTTACCGGTCTATAATTTCTAAATATTGTCTTAAGTGAAGTCGTAGGCTTCCGCGGCCGGAGTCATGTGAATGATCTTGGCTGCCCGGGTGACGCCGCGTCGAAGGCTGTGTTGCCGACGTTTCGACCATCTTCCTCAGAACTGGTCTAGACCATCGTTCTCAGGGCTGGTTTCGACCATCCTTTAGTGGTCTTCCTCAGGGCTGGTCCAGACCAGCCCTGAGAAAGACCATAAAAAGATGGTCGAAACGCCGGCGACACAGCCTTCGACGCGGCGTCACCCAGACAGCCCAGATCATTCATAAGTATTGTCTTGTCGCCACTTTTAAAAATAAGTACGGCGAGAGTCAGCTTTCAATCTTCATTATGCCAACTTCCATTAATATATCTACATTATGTTAAATTGTACTATTTATTTTGCCTTAGCTAATACAATTATATTTTTAAATGAAACAAGCGTGAACTAGTGGCTACAACAACACATAGTTTCTTCATAGTTAAAAATATTTCTCCAAACTCTCATTGAAGAACAAACGTTTAGTTTTCATCTTTTGACGTTAAATAAAAACTATTGGGAGAACTAAAATGTGTTTGTCCAACATCCGTCCGTTGGTGAACAACACTAACGCTTGATCCATTTGTAGGATAAATTCCGTGGTGGTAGTAGAAATCTTGTCGTAATCTATAATGAGAGACTGAGATAATCATCCACCACAACAACAGTTATAATATTAATTATGTATTACAGTTATAATATTAATATTAACAGATGTACAGAATGGCATAGCCTTTTTCGTAGTAAAGTTTTCTAATTTCCTTGGTGTGGATTGGTACTGAAGTCCTGTCCCTCCTTTTTGCGTGCTTCCATCTATTGCGGCCCAAAGACAATTCTTTTGAAATTTTCGCAACTTTTCGCTTTCCAAATAATAGAACCTAAATTGTATTTTAAGAATATTAAAGAAGGCTATCACGTCTTTATTGAAAAAGTTGAAGTCGTTTGTAAGAAAATTAAGCATTGCTGTAAATGCAATTATTGAAGTTCTTTTTCACAGGAATCTATTGAGTTTTCGAAAAACTTCATTTGAAATCATTTGAAGTACTTCCACTAACAAATGTAATACTGTATACAAATTGATGGAAATGAGCATACTAATGGCGTAAGAAATATTTCAAAAAAATATATTTGTGTAATTTTATAAAAAAACAAAAGAATACACCAAAATGACCTTTACATCAAATTAAACCGTGCAATTAGCACTATCCATTAGAAAAATTTGAAGCAAAAATATGGAGCAACTTTTTAAAAAATTGCGTTTCAGCGTTTCTAAGAATGCGGAATTTAGATCTCATTTTGACAGGAATCTGTTGAGTTTTCGAGGAACTTTATTTGATATTCTTTAAAGCACAAGTACTCATAAACCAAATAAAATGAATAAATAGTCTCTAGTTATATTACCGACGTGAGAGACACGTTAAAAAATTACAATTTTCTATTTTTTTAAAAAAAATAATAGAGAACTATAGCGTTTATGTCATGGTATAGAATTTATTTGGCACGAACCCTACCAAAAATTTAAAGAAAAAAATATGTAGCCGTTTTTAAAAAAATGTTTTTTTTTATTTCTTTACATTGCGTATATTTTATGCACTATTGCACGAAAACGACTAAAATTTCCGAAACAATGTACATGACCATATTGAAAGAAATATTTATGCACAAAAAATTTAATTTCAAAGAAAAATCTCTGTATTCAATTTCGTACTTGCAGGAAGACGCAAAAAAAATTCAAATTTTTGCAATTTTCGAAAATTCAGTGTTAACGGTGAAATTCGGTCCTATGTCACCTTTATAAATGTATTTTACTATATTCTTACACGATACATAAAGAAAACACTTGGAACCGCTTTCGAGAAAATTTTGAAAATGTCCGGGTGGTCTCATGTAAAGTACCTCAATCTTTAATCAGGAAAATCATTGCGTCCTACATGTTATTCTAAAATTCTTTCGCTATCTTTGAATCTAACGAGTACTTTGCAACTGTTCGTATCTCTGAAGAAAGTTCGAAAATAATGAGCACAATGGCAAATTTAAACGCGAAAAAATAAACAAAACGCTGGATTTATTTACTTATCTTTTATTAACTATTTTAATGTTATCCGAATCAGCTTTTGACATCAAAACGAACATATTTTTAATTACAAACGTAAATGTCAAGATGTAAAATTGTTTTAAAATAAAGTAATATTAAAATTATATTAGTCAACTTTTATGTTTATTAATAAAAAGTATAATTAGTTATTATCAATCAAAATGGATTTTAGTTTAAAATAAATTCACAATAATATGATTATTACTTGTCACAACGTTTCCTCAATGTGGAAATGAAGCATGTTTTGGAAAGTTTACAATTAAAAAAAAATTCTTTGAGTACCAACTAAAAGTTGAAATTTTTACTGAAGTTTGGTATCTTAGTGATATAGTAGCTGTGTGATTTTCAGAATTTTATCTAGTCCCCCAGCAGAGATATCGCAGTTGAAAATATGGAAATCAATCGAAAATTCCAATTTTTAGGAGGGTGTAATTTTTGAGGGGTATGTTCCTTACCGATTATATTTTACAGAAACTAACTACATTATTCTGAGTAAAAGCAAAGAAAAGGCTGAGATTCTATTCCTTCTTTGTTCATTCGCGTTCCAAAGATTTGGTGGCAATTTTTTTTTTCAAATTAAAAATAGAAGGTATGTAAAAAATATTTCGATTTGTAAACCAGAGTGTACAGAATCCAATGTGTTTTTATTCTAGAATGTTGGAACAACCCAGAGCTGAATAATTTTGAAAAGAGTAAATGTCTACAAACGCGAAAAACGGCGCACGGTGTAAAACAAAAAATTACTGCCATTTGTAAACCAGATCCAATAAAATAAATCAAAGATGTTTTTGAACAGTCAAAATATTAAGAAATTTATGAACAAAATATGAATATTTTTCGAGATAGTCGAGCGACTAATTTATTCAATTCTGGACCATGTAAAATGGATTGACCCCGATGCAGGGAGAAGGAAGGATATTCCCAGTTAGAGGTGTAGAAATGTACATTCACTCCGATAAACATTTTCGTCGGGCTAGCTTGATTCGCCTCATGTTGATCCGAGAAGCCACAGAAAACTACCGATCAGAGCGACCGGGAGCTAGATTATCTTCCAGACAGCGACTGAATTCGACCTCGCTGAAAAGCTAGTGTCGAAAATTATGCCGCCGTCGAGACTCGAATCTAGGACCCGGTCAGAGGCGCTGCAGTGACATCAGTTGATGCGCTGAGACACCTCTCCCGCCCATATCTGATAAGAAACACAAAACGTATTTCCTTCTAACTGGAATTAACACTCATGCCAAGGATGACATTGCCAACAAAATCTAAAAAAGTTTAAGATATGGTTATCCATAGACATATCTAATTATTTAATTGTATTTGATAATATTTGATATTGTAAGAAACAATGCAACAGTAATTTATGGTAGAATTAATAGTTAACAAGTACTT
Source organism: Teleogryllus occipitalis (assembly GCA_011170035.1). Lineage (NCBI taxonomy): Eukaryota > Metazoa > Arthropoda > Insecta > Orthoptera > Gryllidae > Teleogryllus > Teleogryllus occipitalis. The sequence continues at coordinate 10,264 of BLKR01007723.1, forward strand.
GTACAGCACTTTTTTGTAGGTCTCAGTATCCCTACTCGAACCCTAGGGAAGTAGCGGGCGATACGACTTCAGATAGATGGTTGTTCAAGAAACTTGGATATATGTTGGGATGAACCGTCATCTCAATAAAAAATGAACACAAAATACATGAAAACGAGAATAATGGACAATAGAATTATTTGCGAATGAAAAAGATTGATAAGTTGAAAAAAAACAAGATAGTGCAAAAGACGAGCGTGAAAGTAACGTTAGCTATTCTGTGTAAAGAAAGGATTACTTTTCCAACTGTGACAAAAAGGCAGACAGTAGACTATCGAATATCCATATAATTAATACAGTAAAATGGTGATCTGAGATATAGATAACCACTAGATGTATTCGTATGATCAGGGTGTTTATCGGTGTAAAAAAATTTTCTATTTCCGCAATTGTAATCAGTTTTGCATTTTCGTAATTCTTAAAAAGTTATTTACATAAAAATAATTAAAACAATAACACAACGTCCTGCGCAAAATATGAGTTGGGGAACCTGCGGCATATCATTATTATAACGCCATGTCTCCGAGCGCATGGCCAAATATAAACAAATTGAACAATGAAAGTTGTGAATGTAAAAAAGTTTTCTGAGTTACAGACTGACAACCAAGTGTAATAAGGTATTCACAAAAAAATAACTGTTACAAGAACTCAACGTTCTTCGCAAAATTTAAGTTGGCGAACCTGTAACTGCTGAAAGATAATTTTGAAAGCGCCAATACATTTGGTGTTCGTGTGCGGTTCGGTGCGGTTGAACAGCGAATTTAGTTACAGAGAAGTGGCAGCGAATTTGGCTAACAGCAAAGGTTAGTATACTGTATCCGATTACATCGCACGCAGAGATAAGTTCTGTGCAATTTTTATATTAGTGTCTTATATTTGATATTTTGAATTGGTAGGTACAAGATTTTTTTACGAGCACATGGCTTAATTCTGCATCCATCTTGGTGCAGCAGAATAGCATAGTTTCATGTGCGTGCAGTGCGGTTTACCAGTGGTTAAAGGTTAGTAATATCCAATTACATTGCAAGTCAATTGCATTCTGCCAACATACTCCAAGATGTCCAGTAGATTACATTGTTTGTATGGCTCACTTTTATCTTTTTTTTACACTAAAGAGTGCCACAGTCGTTTGTATCTTGGCCCATAAGAATTTCGAAATTCCTGTTATTTGCATGTATTAAGATTTCAAGTATTAAATTTTAGTTCCAGTAACATTAAATCCTCAATGTTCATGAATGTCTTTTTATTTATTTTTTAGGACTCAAAGCTATTTTTGTAATGTTAGATAATCTCTTAAAAATTTTTTCTTAAGATTCTATTTCTTTTAAAAGTTTCTTTTTCTCTTCAAATTCTTTCTAATATATTTGTATTTGTTATTCATCAGACCTAAATTAACTGTTTTCACTCTATTTTGCGGTTATTTATAATATAAGCATGCATTTTTGCAACAATTTTATTTCCCATATTTTGTTTTGATAGGTTCAACCTTCATTCTGCCTACATCTTGGTGCATTTAAATAGCGCAGAGGGACTTGAAATAAAGGTTAATTTAGAGATATATGTTCTGATTATTAAATATATTCAAGAAAAAATTCTGCAAATTAAATAGCACTATGTATTATGATTTTAAGAATTACATTTTAGTTCTATTAACATTAAATCCTCAATGTTCATAGATGTTTTTTTTATTTAGGACAAATATGCCACGTAAAAGACCTCTTACACTGGAAAGAGAAGACAGAAGAAAACAGGAAAGGCGGGCTCTGTCAAATGAACATGCAAGTTCAAGCAGATGAAACGCATGGCATCCGTCGCAATAGAAGTGCAAGCAGAGACCTTCCACTTAGTTATGATGCTGCCAGAATATATAAATCTGACAGTGAAGTTCCATTGTTCAGTGTTGGTGGAATGGACTATAGATGTTGTCATTGTTCTGCAAAACTTTTCCGAGGTGAGCAGAATACTTCTATATGTTGCCATAAGGGGAAAATAAAATTACCACCAATTGCCGAGCCTCAGTTTCTTAGAGAGCTAATCGAAGCAAATGATTCGACAACAAGAAATTATCTTGAAAACATGGCAGTATAATAATGCTCTGGCTTTTGCATCTGTTCAGTTAAATGCTGTTCATTTACGAGGGTCAGGGCCTTATTGTCTAAAAATTCATGGACAGATATATCATGCTGTTGAGCCTTTGATTCCAGAAAATAACATTCAGCCATCATTTGCAGGTTTATTCATTTTAGATGCAAGTGAAGCCGTAAATAAACGTATAGATAGGCATGAAAATCGTTTTTGTGATTATGCAGAATTTACAGGAAATTATTCTCCATATAAATCCTTATGCTCAGCTTTTTCAACACATGAAGGACATTACGGATCATGTTCAAAATATGGAGCTAAAATTCTCCTTGGAAAATTCATTTGATAAGCGTCGGTACAATATTCCAGTATCGGAGGAAATAGCTCCAGCCTTTATGTTTGATGAGGGGGAGGAACCAGGAAAATTTGACTTCGTAGTAAGATCAAAAAGCTCAGAGAGAATTTCCATTATATCGAACATGAATCCTCATGTTGACCCTATGCGCTATCCACTCCTGTTTCCCTGTGGTGATTCAGGATGGCAGCCAGGCATATATATATATATATATATATATATATATATATATATATATATATATATATATATATATATAGAACTGCAGTTAGGAATTCTACAACACAACTGCGGTACTATTGCTATCGTTTGGCAGTTCGTGACAATTTCAGTTTACTACATTGGAGGGTGGTATGACTGCGCATTCTCTTTTTAAATTACCAGTTCCTATTCATGAATCATCTGTGGCCAAAATCAGAGAAGATTCTGTGGAAGCAAAGGTTTTACAAAAAGCATCACTAATTATTTGGGATGAAATATCAGTGGTTTCCAAAAATGCTCTAATTGTCTGTAATAAATTATTACAGAATATCATGAAATGTGATTTGTTGTTTGGTGGGAAAGTTATTCTGTTTGGAGGAGATTTTAGACGGACCCTTCCAGTTATTAGACGTGGTACCCGTTTATCCATTGTTGAAAACTGTGTAAAAAATTGTTTATTTTGGAAGTTCATTAAAAAAAGAAAACTTACAGAAAATATTAGAGCAGCTGCTGATCAAGAATTTAGTGAGTGGTTATTAAAATTAGGAAATGGAACATTGTCATCTCACCACTTACAAGATGAATTGGTGGAAATACCTTCACAGTGTATATGCAATTACGATGACTTAATAAGCAATGTATTTCTTACCCACAAAATTAATGAAACAAATATTGACGCTCTAACAAATGTTGCAATACTGTGCACAAAAAATGACTATTGTTCAGAAATTAATAAAGACATTGTTGAAAATTTGGTGGAAGGTCCTTCTAAAACATATTATAGTATTGACTGTGTTGAAAGTGAAGATCACTCCTCTGCCCAGTTATATCCTCTAGAATTCTTGAATAGTTTTACTCCATCAGGTCTCCCACCTCATATTCTTACACTGAAAATTAACACAATTGTGATGTTAATAAGAAATTTAAATGTTAGAGAAGGTTTGGTAAATGGAACGCGCATGATTGTGAAGGCATTGCATGACCTCTGTATTTCTGCAGTAGTTATTGATTCAGGGAAGACTGTTTTAATACCCAGAATTCAGTTATGTCCTTCTGATTTAAGCCTTCCATTTATGTTGTGTAGAAAATAATTCCCGCTAAGAATTGTCTTCACTATGACTATTAACAAGTCACAAGGACAGACACTTGAGCGAGTTGGTATTTATTTACCTACGCCTGTTTTCTCACTTGGCCAGCTATATGTAGCATTTTCACGAGCAAGGTCGTTTCGAAATGTGTTCATTTCTGTTCTTGAAGGACCAATTCAAAGAAAATGGCAAGTTATTCACTCAAAATATTACATTGAGAGAAGTGACCTGAAATTTTATTTGTTTGTTAAATTTAATGATGTTAATTTTATAGTGTATAAATTTTATTTTTATTTGTGCATTAAATTTTATTTATTTTCTTCTCAAATTAGTATTTATTTACCTACGCCTGTTCCACATTTATTTAGCATTTTCACAAGCAAGGTTATTAATAAATGTGTTCATATCCATTCTTGAAGGAAAGGACCAATTCAATGAAAGTGGTAAGTTATATTCACTCGCGAGCAAGAAAGGCTTTATTTATTATTGTGGCAATTTTTTTCTTTGTTGGTTTTTATAGTTTATTTTTAGTGATAGATTTTTGAACATGGATTGCAATTTTCAATAATAAAGGTTATTGATATTTTGTCCTGATATTGATCGTGTTGGTCAACATTATCATGAATGTTATTGATATTTTGAATTGATTTATTCTTAAATTATTGTATTTGGGAAGAATTAATTATATCAAGTCCCATTATTCATACATTTTGATTTGTTAGTGTCCTACAGAGAATCTGAGTTAAAGAAAATTAGTACATTCTGCTGTGATAAAACTCTTAAATTACAATGTTGAATTAGATGCAGTGGCTAAAAATTTTATACATAAAAAAATGAACTTCCAGTATAAATAAAAGAAAATTGTAATTAAGGGAATTTTAAAAATATTGAACTCCGTGCGAATTATTCGCACGGGCACTACTAGTATAGTATTATTGCGAGAGAGGAGGAGGAGATCAATCGAAGTCGGCCTGTGAGTCGGTCACACTTAATGAACTCACGATTAAGCTCTTGAAATCGGAAGTTTATTCAAATCAATCACGAAACATCAAATTGGGGGGGGGGATAAACGGAACGGTTAATGCTATAGCGAGGAACAGACGGACAGTCAAACGTACTACCATCGATTGATTTTTCGGTATTAGGGGCCTACAAAACATGGATTCTCTATACTCCTGTGTTAGACGATATTTTTCTATGCTTCGGTTTTTATAAAGTGATGCGTCTACACCTTGACGCAACGCGTCTCCAAGCCCCTTAAGAGGCGTTGAGCGCTTTGCACTTCTCGGAGTAATCATCCATTAACGTGCTTTACTATTTAATATTAGTCATGTCTCGTCACGTCGCAGTCAGTGCCTTTTATCCCTTCGGCCAGGGGCTCGACGGCGTTGGATCCCGGGGTTCCTGGCCGGTCAACCAACCACGAACCCGCGAGTCTCAAATGCGCTTAACCTTCGTGACTTCACGGAGCGTAGTAAACGCATTCGGCTAGCGCCGCCGGAGCATTCTTTGTCGATCGTACAGCCAATGTCGCATGGTGGCGATATTATCAAACATTACTCAAACATATATAAACAGTGCTACTCATATATATTGTAACCGCCCATATATCGTTTCCATTGATTTTTGAGAAGCACCAGAGAACGTCAAGATACAAGTTGCAATTATAGTGTTACCGAATGGCAAGAGATCGCGCCAGCAGTAAATGGTATCTCTTGCGAGAATGTATTAAAGTTTCTGAACGCACTCGCGTAGAATGTCACGACGACCAATCAAAATTCACCCTTGAAAATATCAGCACTAGTGCAAAGCACCGCTACGAAAAGCTCTCTCTTTTGCTGCCAACCGCCGATCTGGACACACCGCAGTTGTTCGTGCTGAACGGAGAAGAGAATTCGCCGTATTTCGACGATAAGAAGCTTGAAAAGGGCAATTCGTCTCATCATGTAAAAATAACGATGCCATTTATGAGAGAATTGAGAATTTTAAATCATGAATATTCGGATAATTCACGAGAACGCATTACGTTGAAATATACTATTTTTCTATCAGCTAGGAAATAATATATTTCAACGTTCAAGAACGTATACTGAAGTAGAAAGCATGTGCTATAGGAAATGTTTCTTTCTATTTCCACCTTTTTTTTGTTTTTGTCTTTCGTCTTGGCTTACCACGTAAGAAATTCATTACGCGGAGATATTGCAGTCATATTGTATAAAATTCGAAGGACTGTAGTAGCAATTCATCAGAACACGTGTTCGCCGAAGCAAGGGGTTGCCACGACCTTGAAAGGATCTGGGTTGCCGTCACTGCTCCAAGCTTTAAACGTAGTATTTTACAATATTGCAGTCGTAAAAGGAAGACAGATAGCTAATTCCTGTAAAGAATTGTAAAAACCTATTTCTTTCATTTTTCTATTATCGATAATATTTGTTCTTTTAATGTGTGTTTTCAATTTATTGTTTAATCGTTTTCAAATTGTTCAAAACCAATAATTAGTAAGTTATTATTGATTGTACGTTCATTGCATAACAGTATTTTTTGCTGGTTAAATTGTATAAAGTAGTAATCTACGTGAAAGTGAAACAACGCCTTGTATATATTTCATTCGCTATTCAAGTGACAATTTATTTGAAAGTGTATGTAAAGGGTATTTTGGTATGTGATTCTTTTTCAGTATTTTGTGTTTCCATGTATTATAGTCTTGTGTACAGTTATTTTATTGTGTTTTTTTGTGAAGTGAAGGGTAATATAATTTTATGTAAAGTGTTTATGCAAGTGTTAAAACGCAACTGCAGTTGTTAGGTAATAACGTAATTGCTAAAGGTAGAGCAAGAGATAGAATTGTATTCAAGTATTTAACAGAATATATCCAGAACGCTGTTCAGACTTAAAAGATTAACTTGCCTATGATTCTTTTTTGCTATATTTCTTTTATTACAGAAGCAGGTTAAAAGACGAACCCACTCCTGTAGGGCAGTTAGGACATTTAAAACCATTCCTAATTTTTGGTGTGATAGTCATAATAAGTCACAGGTCAAGTAATACTACTAGGTTACTTGAGTGACCTACTGTAGACGTTTTAGCAAATATAGTGAAAAGGTAGAGCGGTCACTATATATATATATATATATATATATATATATATATATATATATATATATATATATATTTTCTAACACGCCCACCTACTACCTTCCAGCATGTGGGGAGAGCGTGATAGTATGAATGCTCGTGAAGCGAGCTTAAAATTCTCAGGAAGTAGGATCTTGTGGGTATGAGAAAGGTCTGAACCCTTGACACAATGAATCAGATAAAATACGAATAAAATGAGCATATATTCAATGAAAAATTACAGTGGCACAATTATATAATAGGATTATGTACTTTAAATAGTTGGTCACTGAAGAGAAAAAACAGAAAACAAGGCAAAACAAAAAATTGGCGTCACCTCGACTGCCTGAACACACTTTCACCAATTACAATTCACAATTTGCTCATTCCTCTTTCTGAATTTTTATCTACCACATTATTTTACTCTTTCTACTCTAGTTTTTCCGTGCACGGCTTTTAAAATGAGTTTTACACTTGTTTTAAGGTATCCTGTTCACAGGTGCTAGCCTTGGGCTTCGCACTCACTATAACACTGAACTTTAAAGAGAAAAAAACAATAAAACGTAATATACACGTTACTTAAATCTGACCCCTTTACATATCACAGAAAACAATTACTTTTAACACAATACAATAAACTATGACTTTTCCAGATAACATCAACTGTACAACATGTGAAAATCATGAATTATTTAAGTAAAATTGTACAAGGTATGGCCTCTTTGAATGAATTCAATAACATGCGCAGTAAATGAACTTGAAACTGCCACTCACATCGTTCGGAATACTTCTCCCACCTATTCTGGACTTTTCACCCACTTTTAACACGAATGGTCGTGTATTTAGTGCTATTCTCTTTCCCCAACTGATCGCCGCATAAAAGTTGCCAGTTCTTTTACCTCAACAGCTCTGCACTGCTCGCCTGTAGGTAACCTTGGGGATTTTCTGCCGCTCGCAGCCCCGCGTCGCCACTCTTCTCCGCTTGGGCCCACGACGTTACAAGTTTCCTTCCCTCGAACTCAGGACTCCGCCAAGCCTCCAATTTCCACATCCTTCTCCCGTTCTCCGGACTCTTACGATTCTCGTTCCAGTCCAAATCTTTCTCACCTACGCTTCGCTCTTCCTGGGGTCGTCCTTCCTCTTCTGCCGCGCCTCGTACAAGTTTGTTCGTGCTTCCAGCCTCGAATAATTAATGTTGCTGAAGTTATGCTTTAAATGCTCGGCCTACCTACCACACTTTGTGCGTGTGTGGTCTCAGCGTGCAATATGAGATGCTGGATTTAGTTAATGTCCTTCTGCACGAATTTTACAAATTTGAAATTATTTCGGAGTCAAACAGTCACTTCGCTTGCTCTCTCAAATATTGTGAATGCGAAGAATGCTTGTGAACTCCACTTCTTAATTACCTCACTTTCGAAGATACGCTTCACAAGCTAACTTAACTACTAAGTTAAAATAAACTCCTATGCTATCAAGTTACAATCGCCGTCGCTGCTGCAGTCAAAAAGAGCTCAGTCTAGTCGCCGTCGCTGCTGCAATCAAAGAGGAGTTCCTCCGAGGCGCGCCACGATACTTATGGTACTCGCGCCTGGGGAAGTTTCGGAGGGGTGAATATTCTCCTCTTTTCGTGACCTCCCAGAAAAACATTATTGCTGGTTCGGGCGTCATAGTTCGAAAAGCTGTGGGCAGATGGCGCGTTTACCAGCCATCGCTCCGCCGCGTACCCTACTCCTCTCTGTTCGTGGGCTTCTTTTCGTAGCTGATGGTGGCGTTATGGGGTTGTCTAATCCCGTGACGTCACAATATATATATATATATATATATATATATATATATATATATATATATATATATATATATGCGCACGTAAATTTTGAGTAGTAACTTTAGTTTAACCACAATGTTAATTTAAGATCTTTCTAAAAAACACAAAAATTATGATATTTATTAGATTCTAATTTTTATCAATGTTTATTTTCAGAATTTAGTTATTTCTGTTTGAAGATTCAGTTTACAATAATTTGATTTTCTTTGTTTAATGTACATTATTATTCGATTTCAGAAATATGGAATTACTACTTGGAGTCCACTGAAAGGAAATATTTCTGCATACTGGAAAAATAATGTGAAAAAAATACCTGAAGGATAATTCTGTAAAACTGTGCGAAAACAATGAACACAACAGTAAGAGCTTTGGTAAAATATACATGTCACCTAAAACATTAATGTCTGAAATATTCTTCCGGTAACTTAACACGCATTTACAAAAACCAATTTCGATTGTTCATTAAATTTCTTTAGCAATTTGTATAAATCAGTTCATAATTATTAAGAATACTGGCCCTGCATTAAAGTAAAATAATGAATTATCTTAGGATATTCCACATCGCACAGAAAAATATTGTATATTACTTAAAAAAATTGCTACGTAAATTATACCCTATTCTCTTGATCACACATCTAGTCCTCACTATATACATAATTCCATTATATGAATTTCTATTGCATATAAGTAATTATTAAAATTTTTAACTTCAAATTTCCCTTGATTTTAACATTCGAAGTAAAAAGGAATATTATTGATAATTTTTAAGTATATTTGTCAACGCTGCAAGATAGCTTCAATAAAACTGTTTGAGAGAGCAACAGAATGATGGATGAGATTACTCCATAGCGTGGCTACCCACTTCCTAGCTTGCCACTAGGAAAAATGCTTAAATAAATTATTATTATCTGTTAGTATATCTCAGCGTGATAAATATTCATGATGTAAGAATCTTGTCAATTTTCCCTTGTTGTCAATGTTTCCTGAGACGTAAAGAAAATTGTTTTCTTTTATAATTCATGCGACATACCATTTGAACTTGCTATCACCTTTACGCGCTCAAACACCCACTGCTACCACAGGTCAAATTTAATTTCTTCAATGCCGCCCGGATGTGAATTACCACGTCTTTTCACTACTGACGAGGCGATCTTTTGTGTGTACGCACGGCTGCAATATTCTTCAACAATACTTAATCATAAAATTGTATTTCTTCGAAATCTCGACAATGAGAATGCTTTTGCGCGCTAAAACCTCTCGGCTGAGGTCGCAATACCAACCCTACATAATTAAATTAATAGCCGGTAGCATATATACGTACATCTTAACTTACTTCGGAGAGGCAAGTCGAGTAACCGCGAAATATGGTCGGCCACTATCCTTTAAAATAATGCTATTCTATCGCGCCTTCATATGGAGGACTCTTAACTTTGAAATATGAATACTTCACAGTGTATCCGGTACCTGACGCGACCTACCGGGCTTCACCGACAACAGTTCAACGCTTCCAATGTTTTTGTCCTTCCAAAGAGCATCCTGCGAAAGATGTCTCTGTCTTTCCCTCAGGAAGCAAGCGCGCCGCTTTTGAAGCAAAAACTATTACACCGACGCGAAACGGTTAAAAGTGCATTTTCTTTCCTGTTAAATAGCGGCATGGAATTGTTATATTGATAGGTTTCAATGTACGGCGCCATATTTGAATCCATTTTGGCAGCCAATATGCTAACAATACTTTTGAAATTAAAACAAGTATTATATTTTTCGTTTATTTCTAACCGTACAACGTACATTATAAAACAAAATAAAATACATCAGAGCCACAAGCGTTTCCCGCTGTCGTCATCAGCACTTCAAAACACAATGAAGCCTCAATAAAAAGGAAATATGTCAGAAAGATCGAAAAATCCCGTCTTCCTGGAAAAAAGTTTAAAAAATGTAAATAAAGTATTTAACGTATATCATTTTAAATTAAAATGTAATATTCGTTTGGACGAATTTAATTCAATCTCTGTGAGTGTAGTGACCATCAATTCAAACCAAAGGAAAAACAAGACCCCCTACCTTTTTAGCACTGTGTTGTCGCATTAAAGATGTAGAGTGGTACTAAACGGGCAAAGCACTTCACTGCACGTACCTCCGCCTCTTTTGATTAGGGTGATAGTGGGCTCTGCAAAGAGAAGATACTATATGTGTAATGAAAAAAGGTATCTAACCCATTGTAAGTAGCGTGTCCACCGCTTACATACAAGGACAAGGAAGAGCGCTTACCATGTCTGCACCTAAGAACCGCACTTATGATGGTGGATTGTGGCTTGCGGGTAAGGTGCCGCTTTCGAGCTTTATCGGCAGATCTTGTTTGTTCTGTGGATAAAAGATATTTATTGTTTCGACGAAATATGAATTTTACCTTTTATGAGTAGAGTGCTCAACGCTTAGGCACGAGGACAAGGGAGAGCGCTTACCAAGTCTGCACCTAAGTGCCGCTCTTATGATTTTTTTTTTTGAACGCTGGCGGGCACGGCGCATAAGGGGCCGTATTTGAGGTTTATCGGCAGTTGTTGTTTTCTCTGCAAGTAAAATGCATTTATTGTTAGGAGGAAATGTGAATTTTACCTTTTATGAGTAGAGTGCTCAACGCTTAGACACGAGGACAAGGGAGAGCGATTACGAAGTCTGCACCGAGGTGCCGCTCTTTTGATTTTTTTGGACGCTATCAGGCACGGCGCAAGGGGCCGTATTTGAGGTTTATCGGCGGTTGTTGTTTTCTCTGTGTGTAAAATATATTTTCCTTTACGAGGGAATGTAAATTTTACTCTTTGTGAGTAGAGTGCTAGCCTCTATAGCACCCTGTGTTTAAAAGGTAACATTGGTTACGGAGGAAAATGTAATTAACGGTTCGTGTTGGGAGTGTATGTGGCGTAAAATGTAAGAGTAAGGAGTGGGCTTACTAATTGGAGTTTGTTGGATGAATGACGTCGATCGTTGGGTTGACGCCTCTTGTGGAGCCGTGGATGGTCCCGGGAGAGCAACGCGGGACGTCTCGTTCAGGCTGTCGGACTGGCCGTGGATCTCCGTCAAATGCTCTGTGAATGAGTCATGCGTGCGACCGGCTGAGCCATCCTCTTCTGGAGCAACTTCTTCCCGTTTGGTTTGCGGGAATGGATCAGCGCCGTCCGCTTTTTTAGTTGGTTCAAGAAGGTCCGCAGGAAGTCGGTGGGCGCTGGAGACTTCTGCACCTGCTTCCTCAGGATGTTCTGGTTCTTCTTGCAGACGGGGCGCAGGGATGAACATGTCTGTTAATGATTCGTCTGAGTTCGAGAAATAATCGGAGGATATTGACGTGGAGGTTGAGTCAACGCTGTCGAGGCTCCCAATGCGTGGGAGGCGGGCGGGAGCTGGAGGTGTTGGAGTGGTGGGAGGACCCTCGTCCACGGCAGCAGCCTTCAACAATTCCAACAAACGCAACACTCATATGCACTGTACTTTTGTGGGATCTGTTTACTCATGGCATCAACAGAAATGTCTGGAAGGCCATTATTTGTGGCGTGCGAATAGATTCATTTCGCAAAAAAATGTATCATCTCTACTTTTCCACTGAGTATCATAGGATATTAACTTGGGTTTTTCGAACGTGGCGGCTGAGGGTAGTATTTTCAAGGTGGAATTTCACACATTTGGAGTCATTCTCAGTCCTGCCGCTAAAGTCGCTTGATCTACAGCTCTGGTTGGGGAGGCCGCGATCATGCGACATCTTGCGGCAGAACTGAGAATGACTCAAAAAGTGCCAAATCCCATTTTGGAGATACTATCCTCAGCCGCTGTTGGAAAAACCCAAGTATAGAAACAAACTAGACAAATGGATGAAAGTTTTTGATCCAAAAGTGCAATTTCCAAAATATATTTAAAGTTTAAATGCAAGAAATGTTAACATAATATATTCATTCGTCTCTCGCCAGACGCAGAGCCGAGCGGACGAGTTTTGCAAAGCGCTCTACCTGCTGCAGGATGGTGTCGACCGAGCAGTGGCGCGCGGCTATCGGCCGCTGGGTGAGGGGCCAATCGCCGCGCTGTGGCGGTGCCCGGGAGACAGCGCAGGGGCTGGAGCTCCTTGCGAGCGTGCTGGGCGCGGCGGTGATGGCGATGTTATTGGCGATCGGAGGGGTGGAGCTGAATCCCGGCCCCCTACTAACGTCGATATCATCGAAAGGATCAAATGGAACAATAAGGAACTTATTGATTGAATCGATGTGTTGCACACTAGGGTTACGTCGGCAGAGGCTTCAGTGCAGTCGCTGCAGACAGCCAACGAGCGGCTGGCTCGCAAGGTGGATTAACTTGAGATGCAGTCGCAGAGCCGAGCGGACGTGTTTTGCAAAGCGCTCTACCTGCTGCAGGATGGTGTCGACCGAGCAGTGGCGCGCGGCTATCGGCCGCTGGGTGAGGGGCCAATCGCCGCGCTGTGGCGGTGCCCGGGGGACAGCGCAGGGGCTGGAGCTCCTTGCGAGCGTGCTGGGCGCGGCGGTGATGGCGATGTTATTGGCGATCGGAGGGGTGGAGCTGAATCCCGACCCCCCTACTAACGTCGATATCATCGAAACGATTAAATGGAACCATAAGGAACTTATTGATTGAATCGATGTGTTGCACACTAGGGTTACGTCGGCAGAGGCTTCAGTGCAGTCGCTGCAGACAGCCAACGAGCGGCTGGCTCGCAAGGTGGATTAACTTGAGATGCAGTCGCGGCGTAACAATATCATTGTTACTGGAATCCCAGAGCAGCGGAACGAGTCTTGGGCGGACTCGGAAAGATGTATCCTGGATCTAGCGGAGCAGCTGGGGGTCAGGTTGGAGCTCCAGGATATCGAGCGCGCGCACCGGACCGGGCGGCGGCGCGAAGGACAGCCGCGTATGATTGTGGCCAAGCTGCCTTCATTCAGGAAGCGGGAGGAGCTGCTGCGAGCAGCCCGGGAGTATCTCTCCCGGAATGGCAGGGTGCGCGTCCGTGAGGACTTCAGCTGGGCAGTGCGGCAAACGCGTAAGGCGTTAATTCCGCATTTGCAGGAGGCGAAAGCGAGCGGAAGGCAGGCGTCGATTCGTTTCGACAAGCTTGTCGTGGCAGGGCGCAGTTACGTTTTGGCTGAGCTGGCGGCCCGTCCGCGGGCGTGGGAGGGGGCGGGGCGGCGGGGTCCCGTGAACTCAGCGAGGGGGCAGAACCCCAGGAGGGCGGACACCCCCTCCGGGCAATCGGGCGCCTCTTCGCGGCCGCCCCCACCCGCGCCTTCGGCCGTGGCCGCGGCCGCGCCTGCGGCTGCGACTCGTGCTGGGGCGGTGCGGACGACCTCTGACCCCGCGGCATCGCGGCGGAGGCGGTCTCGTTCGCGTTCGCGTCGGCGGTCGCGTTCGCGTTCGCGTTCGCGTTCCCGCCGGAGCTCACGGCACTCGGCGAGTCCCGGGCGCTTCGCGGCAGACAGCCTGGAGCGAGGACCTCTTACGAGGGCGATGGCTGCAGCAAACATGCAGCAGCAGGAAGCTCGCGGTGAGTCGGGACCCAGCAGGTCGCCAAATAGGCATGAATAGGCTTTAAGAATAGGATGTTGGAACATCAAAGGTCTAGGCTCTAAGCTCGGAAATCAAGACTTCCATGGGTACATAAATACATTTGATATAATCGGTCTCGTAGAAACTTGGTGGAAGGAGGGTGAAACGTTAAATGTGTCTGGTTTTACAGCCATATGCAAAACTAAAAAAACGTAGAGGGGAAAGGGGTAGGTACCCGGGGGGTGTTGCGTTCATATTTCGGGATAGGTTAATGCAATTTATTTATGAAATTGCTACAAACTCAGATAATTTTCTTTGTATTAGACTAGTAATGCAAAATACAGACATCGCAATTGTATTTATATACCGCCACCCACAGGGCTCGCGTTATTATTCTCCAGAAGCTTTTAGCGAAATCAATAATTTCTTAGACTCGTTGAAGCAAAGGTATCCGAATACTGATTTACTAGTCTTAGGTGACATGAATGCTCGAATTGGCCATGAGCAGGAAGTATTTTCGGAGTTCGATCGGCAAGAAGCGAGAGCTAATTCTAGAAAAAGCAAAGACTCAGTCATCAATAATGATGGTCAGGAATTATTAGAATTATGCGAGAGATTTAATCTCGAAATCCTAAATGGCAACTATGGACAGGATACTGAAGGGGAACTAACTTTTATTAGTGGAAATGGAGGTAGTCTAATAGATTATGCTCTGTTGTCTCATGAAAGAATAAACAATTTATTAGATTTTGGAATCGAATTACGGGCAGAATCCGACCATTTGCCTGTGTGCGTTCATTTAGCAGTAAATGCTACCGAACTGCCACCGGCAGTGAAGCGGGCGGGAGCAACGAACTTCACAAGAGCAAGACGACCGTTTGTATGGAAAGAGGAAAAGCGACTGGAATTTGCAGAGTCTATTCTTAACTCGGCAGGGTGGGCACGAGAGGAGCGGTCACCGGAGAGGCAAACAAAGAATTTAGAAAGGCGGCTCTACCGCGCAGGTTAAGGGCATGCAAATATGGGGGAGAGGAGGAAGGGTACTGACCCAAGGATGGTTTAGCGAGGAGTGTCGGGAGAACAGGCGTACAGAAATAGTAGCCTTAAGGATGTTCAGAAACAGTGGAACTGCGGAAGCGAGAAATAGTTATCTGTTACTACGTAGGCAATACGAGGCCACAATTAAGAAATCGAAGAAATCTTGGCAGGAGAGTGAGACAGCAAGAATAGAGGCAATTTTAAGAAACGATCATAATAAATCAATTTGGGACGTTACAAGATCTCTGCGTAATAAAAGAAATGTAAGTAATGCAATTTCATCAGACGCGTGGGAGGAGTACTTTTCACGGGCGCTCGCAATAGCGAATATTGAAACAGGGATAGATATTATCACGGACCGGGGTGTCCCTGAATCAGACGAAACTATAACCTGGAATGAAGTAAACAGGGCTATGCTAGCCATGAATAATAAGAAGGCAGGCGGCGCGGACGGCATTCCGACAAAATTTATTTCGGAATTGTGGCACATAGACCCAGAGAGTATTCTGAATTTATTTAATGCAATAGTTGATTCCGGATCGTATCCAGAAACGTGGAGTATAGCGACCCTCCAACCGGTCCTTAAGAATAAAGGTGATACGAATTGCCCACAAAATTATCGCGGAATTAGTCTTTTACCAGCGCTGAGCAAACTATTTTGTAAAATACTCAACGGGCGACTGAGTGAATGGGCGGAAAAGCACAGTAAAATATCAGAATTGCAAGCAGGCTTTTGGAGAGGCTTCGCAACTACCGACAATATCTTTGTGTTAGATACTCTAGTAAAACAGGCGCGTAAACGGGGCCACTTAAATTGCAGTTTTGTAGATTTTGAAAAGGCTTTTGACTCTATCAATAGGGAAGCTTTATGGCAAAAACTTAATGAGCTACGCGTCTCACGTAAAGTTTTAAAAGTGTTGCAGAGCATGTACGAAGACGTAAATTTCTGTGTCAGGTGCGGTGATGGAAGTACAACGCGAAAAATAAAATCGACAGTAGGAGTAAGACAGGGCTGTCCTCTCTCACCGCTATTGTTTATCTTGTTTATAAACGATTTATTGACGTGGTTACAGGAAGCGGATACATCTGCGCCGGAAATTGAGGACCTGAACATTCCCGGACTACTATATGCTGATGATTTAGTTTTATGTTCGGAGACTATTGACGGCTTACAGAAAAGTTTAAATCTCTTAGAAACGTATAGTGAAACATGGGGATTAAAAGTAAATATTCAAAAAACTAAAGAAGTTGTCTTCAAGAATGGATTTATCTGGGGTAACAAAGAGAAATGGTTTTACGCTCAGGACGAGATCGACCGGGTCAAAACATTTACATATCTTGGGGCAAAATTTTCCATGAATGGGGGATGGAATAATCACATAGTGGCGGCGCACAGTAAAAGAAGAATTGCGCTCAAAGAAATCGTTTGCGCAGTGCGCAAGGTTCCGGAATTGCCTTTAAAGGTGTGCGATACAATGTTTAAATCGCTAGTTCTCCCAGCAATGAATTATGGGGCAGAAATTTGGGGAGTGGATAGGATAGATCGACTAGAAAGTGTCGAAACAGATTATTTCAAATTAATTCTCGGAGTCTCTAGATTCGCAGCAAATGCCGGAGTCCTAAAAGAGGTCGGTAATGTAGGAATTTGAAAAGATTTTAAAATGAAACCCATTAAACTTTGGATTAAATTAGCAGGTGAACAGTCTGACACACTTATACATAGATGTTTTCGAGTGCAGTTACAGGGAAGCAACCAACGCCACTGGTCGTATAAAATTAAACTGCTACTGGAACGTGCAGGTCTGGGAGACGTTTCTCCGGAGATGGTGGGAAATAAGGGAACACGTGAGATAGAACGGCTAATTTCGGGTAGACTTGCGGATATTAAAAGGCAAGAGATCCTGGCAGCAACGGCCGAAAAACGTTCGCTAGTTGCGCAAATTCACGCGAGTCCGTTATGGGGTTGCGAACGTTACGTAAACACACTGCGAAAGGACGCAAGAGGGGATACGCTTGGTTCAGGGTCGGGGGGTGGATGCAACGTAGATTAAAGGACTCTAATGGTAATGGCATCTGTGTGCTTTGCGGTGATAGGGAAGACTGGATCCACATCCTTTTAATTTGCAATGCGACCGAAACTTGGAGAGGAAAATGGATGGGAATGGGAAATTACTACTTCCAACATAGGAACGTAACGCTCGCCCAAAACATTCTGGGTGATAAAAGATCTAACTTCATGAAAGAATTAGGAACATTTCTAGGAAAGGTTCGGACCATTAGAGAAACTGAAATTAGGGAGTGGGAAAACAGCACTGGTTAGTACGAGCAGAGCCTAGACTGGAGAGAAATAAATAATAAATCAATAAACTAACAATAATTAAGTTAGTCAGTAAGTTATGTTAGGTTAGTAAACAGTAAAAAAAAAAAGCTATAAGTTGTAGTCAATTGCTAAGTATAAGTAGATAAATAAGTCAATAAAAATAAATAAATTAACTTAAAATAATTAAAATAAGTTAAATAAATTTAAATTAAATTAAATTAAAATAAAATAAAATAAAAGGAAACGGTTAAAATTAAACACATTAGGAGGCGAAGGGAAGTAGGAATCGGAAATATTAGGGCAGAGGCGTTGGTGCGGACGATTTTCTGTGGTGCTGTTTGTTTTCAGGTGCGGAGGAGGCCAAACACTGGAAGGAGAATGCCTGACGCCCGCGCCAAATAAATAAATGGTTTAAAAACCGGATAGATTAGCATGTACTCGGCTTCTGACGGCAGGTTTTTCCCCCTTCAGGGGTTTTTTCCTCAGCCGTACCTTATGGTCTCTTTTCCGCGGCTTTGATGCGAAGGAGAGACCATTTGGGGTGAATACCAGAATTCGAAAGGTTAGAACGCTGTAGAATGTAGGTATTGTAATGGCTTAAAGGCCTTCGGCCTAGCCACATTGTATCAAGATTTTTAATTTGCCTGTAATAATTACCTATTAAATAAATAAAATAATGTTCTTCTTCGGGATAATACTTCCTGCCGCGACAACATGGAAACGATAATTTGAATAACTGTATTTCTCACAGAGTTCTAGAAGACGTGCACAGATAATGAAGTTACATTTATGTCCAGAAGCAAAACAAGGGGCCATCTCAGCATTTGCTCAATGGATCAGTTAAACTGGACGAAAAACCTGATCGAGATGGGGTCATTGAACCAAGAGGCTGCGATACAATACTTGTAACATATTTTTTAGAATTATACAGTCCAATGGTAAATAATACATCAAGTATCTCTGTTAAAATGAATGTTATTTTCCTTGTGATGCTCAGTATAGTCTCTAATTGTATAGAAACAGTTATGCAGCAGAAACGATTCCACTTTGGATTTTAACTTTTCTACCGAACTTAATCGTTTAATGTCATCTGGCAAAGTGTTGTAAAATAATGTACGTGTTTTGTATGTGAATTTTTTGTAAGGAGCTATTGATACTGTCACGATAGTCTCGGCCTACGTCATAGTGCGTCACACGCCTGGAATGACCGCGCTACTCTACATGGAGGCAACACCCTTTCCGAGAATCAGCACGGTGCCCATTCCTCGGCTCGTGGGCGTTCAACCTGGACCAACATCCTCGTACGTGACTAGTTGAATGTGGCTTCGCTGACGCTGGAAATTGTTTTAAAAGTATTTTCATGTGTTGAACATTTCTTTCATTTTTCATTTCTTTTATGCGTAGCTTTCTTCAAATATGTTCTTACAGTATCTTGCATTGGACTTACCAATCAATATTAATAGCTGATAATGTTACATTCCCCTTCAAAAACTCCCAACATCTTGTATGTTACCTATGTACGGGATATGAACTGGTAATATTGCAATTTTAAAATTGAAAATGCCGTAAAAAATACTTGGAAGGTATTTATAATGCTTATAGTGTTTAGTGCAGCTATAATTTTACGATTTTTGCTAATATAGACAATTATGCATAAAGATCATTTGCCTGTAAGTTGTTCTTATCTAATCCTAATATAATATCGTTCTCAAATACTTCCGAAAATTGCGACACAAAATCATGTACAACTACATTTGATTCTTCCCCGAATTTGCTTATAACTTTTAGATTTTTCTCCCCTAATTTTTGAAGAGATTAAAACTCTACAAACTAAGTCTAATTTGTGTTCACTTGTACTTATACAATTGCTCTAGTAATTGTTTCGTATGCGAATATATATAAACATTAGAAGGCGACTGTTTTGTACTTGAAAATCGGTATTTGGATACTTAAGAACGTAGAAGTGCGAAATGGGACGTAGAACATTCATTCATTCTCTATCATTATTCTCCGTTTTCTTTTCCCCGTACTCACATAAATTTCCAAGGCAATACTGTTCGTAGGTTTTGTAAATTTATTTTAAAAAATATGGTAATAGCCCTTACAGATAAAACTTGAAATGCGCCGTCACTTGTTCACTTAAAGATGTCAACATCAGTGTTAACCAAATTCGTGAATCAAATTAAGGCATATTGATAAAAACATTCCTTTGGGTACTTGAGTTTAATCAACGCTACCTACATAGATCTATTTAGGTGGCATTGATTTAATTTCTTGCCTACTCACTAAGATCACTACGCCAAAACACTCAAAAAAAGTTTTTGAAAATTTCTTTGAATCTTCCGGCCGTATCCAAAAAGAATTTCTGTTCCTCACCAGGAGACCGAGACTCGTCGAATGGCACTCCATATTGTGACATACCGATATGTCATATGAAAATAAACAAACATTTATTTGTTGACTATATGGTGGAAAATGCATTAAGAGGTGGCTGGATGCCGAAAGTAGAAAATTTGGGATTGGGCGAAGAAGTTTAGACGATCGAAAGGTCAGCTACACCAAAATATAACGAACGTATGGATTGGCTGGGTGAGAGAAGGACGGTCAAATGTTATGAAAAAGAGGAAGGTAGTTTAATACGAAGTCTTCGAGGGGTGAATCATGCAGGAAGATTTGATTCTGAGAGGGAGCGAGTGTAGTGCAGATAGTCAGAGTCGGGTTATCAGATCGTGAAATTTTAAGGACAGTAAATGATATTGCAGATATTGCATGTGGAAGTAATATTGATGCTAAAATTGGGACTTTGTCGGGAGTGGTAATCGAGTTATAGATTTCGGGACTATGTCATAGGACGTAATCGGGACTGATAATTTTGATAGTTTGAGACCAGTTTGGATAGGGGCAGAAGATGATTTCTTGGGACTTTGGACTACGGCAAGCTCGTAAGATATTTCGACTGAGAAGTCTACGAGGGACATCAACGAAGAATAGATAAGTTAACCGCGGTATAAAACTGTAAATTCAAAGATATCTTGATCCAAGGCACGACATAAAATCATTTTGTTAAATTCACTAAATTGTTTGCTAAATAGGTAACAATGAACTTTGTTAAATTTTGTTCTTCAGAAAAGAAAGTGATCTTTCATTTAGTCAATCCAAACAGTAATGAACTAGGAATAGAATCATTCTATTTCAGATTCCCAGCAGCGCTGTATAGTCTGGGGATCCTATAATCCATTATAAAGGTAATAAGGATTATAATATATCGTGGCCCATTGACCCAGCAAGCCGGATGCTAAGATCTTTGCCAGAAATTAATGTAGAGAAATTTTGTATATCTCAATGTGTCTCAATTAGTGCTCGGGATCTAGCCGTGAGTGACGGATCTGCACATCCGAACATACAAACATTTGCACACTCGGAAGTTACTCAAATATGGTATAGGGATTACGAATTTATGGCAATAGAAGACAAAATTATATGTGTTTTCTTATGTTGCTGCGCCTCACGCATTCCCATGTAAATGTATGTTATGTTGAATATACGTGTTTTCACGAAAGGACTTCATTCTCATTTACTAATACACAACGCTTACTATAGAAGGCATAGCTAAAATCTCTATGACTATGGTAATAGCAATTTTGACATATGCAGTTGAATCTCAGATCGATTCGAAGAATACTAAACAACTATACTAACGAACACATTACGATCGGTAAGAAGAGAGGACAAGGGAGTGACAAGATAACAAATCAGGTTCCAAGAAGTCGGTGTAAAATAACTAATATTACCATAGTTGTGAAAATGAAAAAAGAATGGAATAACGACATCGACAGAAGACAGTCATGTCGAAGTAAAATTGAACATCTAATTGTTTTTATCACATCCTATCTTTTCAGTAACTAAAAGGCAAATAATATAATTTGGGTCTTTTGACCATGTCTTTGTAAATATTTTGACACCCACTTAACCCCTGACATGAATCGCATTAGCTGTTAATTTCTTATTTGAAACTACTGGGGTGTCTGGCATCATCTGCTAATTACTTGACTGCATTGAACACTAAGGAGGATAATGTAATAGGAGGGCATTTGCCAGTGAAAATTTCCTTATTCGCCTCTACAGTTTGAACTGTTATATTGCTATAGATGCTAATAT
This sequence comes from Teleogryllus occipitalis, assembly GCA_011170035.1. Classification (NCBI taxonomy): domain Eukaryota; kingdom Metazoa; phylum Arthropoda; class Insecta; order Orthoptera; family Gryllidae; genus Teleogryllus; species Teleogryllus occipitalis. The sequence goes on from BLKR01007723.1 coordinate 32,022, forward strand.
GCTTCCATTGGTATTAGTACTTCATATAGGCTTTAATAAGTTATCAAAGTTATTGTGTGACACAATATTAAATATTCATATTTTCAATTTTACTTATTTATATTCATACGTGGCCATCAATGTGTTTTAGACCGAAATACTAACGTTGCTTCTGTTTATTAAAGGCACAAATTTCTAGCTGGTTATTAAATTTCATACTTTTTAAATTCCTGATAGAGATCTTATAAATATTTATTGATCCTTGTTCAACAAAAATTTGTCCTGATAAAGAGATAATTTTTACAAAAAAGGGAAATACATTTATATTTTTTTCGAAGGATAGATAATTTTTAGGTGAGCATAGGGAATCACGATTTCACAAATATAAGTTTGGTTGCCAGCATTTT
>BLKR01007724.1:0-32404 GCA_011170035.1 Teleogryllus occipitalis
CCGTCCTCCTCTGATATAGAAGTACATTTGATTTTAGGTTTTATCCTAGGCTGTCTGTTAACTATATTATTGGAAGAATGGTCCAGGATTTATTTATGAACAGTCAGTTTGTATTGTGACAATTATGGTCAAACGATTCGAAACTTTTTTAGGTTTCTTCTCCTTGAAGGTATACTGAAATATGTACATTATAAATTATAAAAAATTGTGTATAAATTTATATTACTGATTACTACTATATATTGTATTACTAATGAACTAATTTAATTATAATTCACATGAGGTAAGCCATCACCTGTACATTTTATAATTATATTTCTTAACAATGGTTTACCAAATTTTCATCGTTTACCTTCCCATGTTATAATTATACACACTTTTTATAATTTCAAATGTACATATTTTAGTATACCTTGAATAAGGAACCAAAAATGGTTTCGTTATTGGTCAATAAATGTTATATTATAAACTGGCCGCCTATAAATAAATTCTGGGCCTTTCTCCTGAAAATATAGTATATGATTTTTTTTCGACTTTTCTCTACGTATTACCCGACTTCACACAATAACGATCATATCGCAATGACGTAGTGATGCAACCAAAAATCGCGCGCTTTTCAGTACCCTAAACTAGAACCTTAATGAAATTATAGTCACATTAATCTATTACTGTGTTATTCGATGTTTCCTACGCAACCAACTTGAACAACTGATGTTACTAATCCCATACTTTGTTAATTCAAATTTATATTGCTTCCTGGTAGTGGTTACTCAAAATTGCTTTTTCAGTTGTCACTTTCCAGGCCGTTTATATGAACAGAAGCGTAAGCCAGAGCCCCGATTAATAAACGCTTCTTCCTTTATTTGCATTTCTGTGCCTGGGCAAACGAAAATAATCACTGGGCAAACGACAATACACTATTGAGAATTAGCATACTGAATATTAAAATTGTTCCTTCAGCGTAAGTGGTAGCCGGGTCGATTATATAAACAAAAACGTTAGTCGGAGGCACCGGTAAATAAACGCTTCTGCCTTTATTTGCATTTCTGAGCCTGGGCAAACGAAAATTGTCACTGGGCAAACGAAAATACACTATTACGAAATAGTATACTGAATAATATTAGTGTTTCGTCAGCGTAAGTGGTAGCCAGGCCGTTTATATGAACCGAAGCGTAAGCCAGAGCCCCGATAAATAAACGCTTCTTCCTTTATTTGCATTTCTGTGCCTGGGCAAACGAAAATAGTCACTGGGCAAACGACAATACACTATTGAGAATTAGCATACTGAATATTAAAATAGTTCCTTCAGTGTAAGTGGTAGCCGGGTCGATTATATAAACAAAAACGTTAGTCGGAGTCACCTGTAAATAAACGCTTCTACCTTTATTTGCATTTCTGAGCCTGGGCAAACGAAAATTGTCACTGGGCAAACGAAAATACACTATTACGAAATAGTATACTGAATATTATTATCGTTCCTTCAGCGTGAGTGGTAGCCAGGCCGTTTATATGAACAGAAGCGTAAGCCAGAGCCCCGATTAATAAACGCTTCTTCCTTTATTTGCATTTCTGTGCCTGGGCAAACGAAAATAGTCACTGGGCAAACGACAATACACTATTGAGGATTAGCATACTGATTATAAAATTGTTCCTTCAGTGTAAGTGGTAGCCAGGTCGATTTTATAAACAAAAACGTTAGTCGGAGGCACCGGTAAATAAACGCTTCTGCCTTTATTTGCATTTCTGAGCCTGGGCAAACGAAAATTGTCACTGGGCAAACGAAAATGCACTATTAAGAAAGTGTATACTGCAAATTATTATTGTTTCTATAGGGTAAGTGGTAGCCGGGTCGATTATATTAACAAAAGCGTAACTCGGAGACACCGTTTAATAAACGCTTCTGCCTTGAATATCATTTCTGTATCTGGGCAAACGAAAATATTCTGTGGGTAAACGCAAATACTCTATTTGGAAATAGTAACTTAGGCAAACGATTTACTAAAATATTTAAAATACCTGATTCTTTTGGTCAAATTGGATTTGCCACGAAATGTTTTTTCGTGTATTTTTTTTTGTTTGGGTAGCCAAACGAAAATTTTTGGTTTCTTTCTGTGGGTGGGCAAACGAGAATTTTTGGTGGGCAAACCTGGGCAAACGATGGGCAAAGGATATACTAAGTTTGGTTGAAATCCCAGATTTTTTCGGCCAGCGTGTATTTGGCCCGAAAATTTGATTTTTGTGTAACTTTTTTTCTGGGGGTGGGCAAACGAAAATTTTTGGTGGGCAAACCTGGGCAAACGATGGGCAAACGATATACCAAGTTTGGTTGAAATCGCAGATTTTTTTCCGGCCAACTTCACGGAGGTGCATGTTGAAACTTGATCGCTGCGCGAGCGATATCTGTCATATAAGGTGGGTTCAATAGTGCCAGTGCGTTGTGAGCTCCTGACCTGAGCGGAACGTCTCATGGCATTATTTCCAGTCGTGTCTTTGATAAGTGCCTATTCAGAAAATATAATAATTTGCCTTATCTACAATCGACTGTCACAATTTCTTACGAAAGAGAAAGAAGGCGTCTGTAGAAAAATGAAAAAGTGGAAACCTTGCAAAATAGAAAAAGGATAAAGATTTTTTAAATATTTGTGTGAAAATGGAAATTATATATTTGTTTAGACCATGCCAAAATAATTTGAAGATAATTGTATTTAATATTATTTAATAGGATGATATGATGTTTAATGAGTTTTTCGTGTACTTTGTCAATTTCTACCTTTCTCACCATAACGTGTATACCATGTACAAACGGTATACATGTAATTTGCTGGAAAAAGTAATTTTCTTGAATTGAGAGTATTTCAAACATCTCTTTGGCCACAATTTTTAAATATTCTGTTAAAAATATTATAGTAGCTTAGTATATTAATAAAGGATAAAATTTGTTTTTTATAGTGCTCAGATTAATTTAGTTTCATTCTGTCTTCAAGTGAAAATATAAATAGATAAAAAAGTCTGCACATTTGCATTTCAAATATTGAACATTTTTTAAATAAGAAACTGTACAAATTATTTATGTAATATAAGCAAATTTTCATCTTACAAGTGTGAAGATTATGTGATAAACATATTAAAGTGATCAACAAATATTTAGTACAATTAGAGTGTCTTTTAACAAACGTTGCAAATATATGAAAAACATTGTTCAAAAAACTTTTATGTAAAATGCAAAATAAATTGGTGCAATTGTTCCTATTAATGTGTTTATTTTGTGGTAAAATTTTGAAATTTGAAAGAGAATACCTTTGAAAAATTCTATTTTCACAGATGCCTCCCCAACTTGAAATTTCGGAATCTAATCCTAACAAGAACAGAATCAATCCTAAAAAGACACAGTCATCACTCGTCACTGTACACAATTGTGCATACTTCATCAATATTGTTTCTTTCTTCTTTTTGGAGAAAAACATCAAAAGATGTAAGTGCTCTCTTTCCATCATTGTTTGATTTAGTTTCTTAGCTCTCTGATAATGCCCTTCTCAAATTTTCTTGAGCCTTCGGTCTTATCTTTCGGATTCACAGCAAACCCTAGCAATTTCGTGGAGATGGTTCCTGAGTCTCAGTCGTCTCATAGTACTCTGAAGCTCCTTTAGTGACTTTTCATCATAGCATAACTACTCGCAGCGAATTTCCCTTTTATCAAAGTGAAGTGCACCCACCTTCAAAGAACTGAGATAAAATAAACAGGGTAAAACAATTATTTCTCTTAAACGGCTGCACTATGCACATAAAGAGCAATCTCTATCGGTATCAAGCAACTATTAATACTTCTAATTGTTACTCCGAGTGTATTTAGGTTTATTTGAATGAATGATTATGCAAATAAATCTCATCAGTTGGCGCAAACCACGGTGTACAGAGAAATCACATATATGAGTTGGAAAAATTTAAACCATCTGAGCGGGACTTCACAAAGATCGCCTCCAGCGCAGTAATATAGTTGGTATAGGAAAATATCGATAAGCGCCGGACCAGCAAAAGTATAATTGATTGTTCATAAGTGTCATATCCTGTGGATTAAGGTGAGATAAACGTTTCTTTGAGACCTTTCACCTCAAAATTTCAAGGCTGTAGAACGCTTCTTTCACGAGTTATTTAACAATATATATTTTGACTATGCTCTCGTGTGCTGCGGGTTGCATTTGAAATGAATATTTACCTGCGTTTTTTTTCCTACAAATACTTCATATTTTTAAAGTCAAAATGCAATTCGACACGTCTTCGTGAAATTCACTTTCTTTAGAGACCTCATTTATAAATATTGGTTGCTTGTGAGAGCCGCAAAAGATATGTATACTACTGAAATAATATAGGAGTTGGTTACACAGATCGATTTATTAATAATTGAAAATAGGGAGAAATATAGTTTGTACAGCGTATGGTAGTTTAGATGATGATACTTTTTCTCATATTTTATTGTATTTTATTTGTATTTATTTATTAAATAAAATCCATTCCAATATTATTTCAATAGAATAGATTAATTTTGTGCACACGCAACCTATCTTCATAAATGATGTGTCTAAAGAAAGAGAACGTCACGGAGACGTGACGATTATCTGACGACAATTTGACTTTGAAAATATGAAAGATATGTTGAAAAATGTAATCTAAATATTCATGTCAAATGTATCACGCAACTTTCGGGCAGTATTATTTAAATGTATTTCTTTGAATTGCTCCTAGGTGAAGCGTTGTAGGGCCTTACAATCTGGAAATTTGAAGATGAAGGCCACAAAGAAACCTTCCTCGCAACGTAATCTATTGGACGAGAGCTTCTTGAACATTCTATTACATTTTGTTGGTTTTACGCATCTTGATATTAGCTCACGTGTTACGAAACGTACAGAATCTGCAACTATATGTAAAATTACTACTTATTACTTGATTAAAAATTAATTACTTGATATCCTAGACGATTAAATGGCGTGTACCTCTCAATTCGGTAATAAAATTAAATAATATTCTAATGAGAAGGGTAATTCGTGCCTTATCATGTATTTTAGCATTGATAACTTAAAGTAGCTTTCTCGAGTTGTTTCTCAAACACTGATTACGTTTCACCTGCTTAACAAACATAACGTATGCTTCACGTGTTTATGAAACGCTGAATGGCTTTCAGATGTTTGTCAAACATTGTATTTGCTTCAGATGTTTCTCAATTACGTATATTATTTTCATCTTTGTCAAACGCTTCATATGCTTCAGAAAGTGATCAAAGTTGCATATGCTTCTGATGTTTCTCATACGCTGGACATGATGTAGCTCTTTGACAAATGCTGCGTGTTCGTTAGGTGTATGGAGAACAAAAAAGGGAAAAAAAGAAGAAGAAAAGCCCACCTGCGGTCGTTGTAGGTGGCGATGTGCAGCGGCGTAAAGCCGTAGCAGGTGGCGGCGGCGGCGTCGGCGCCACGACGCAGCAGCAGCGCCACCACCGTCGCGTGCGCTTTGGCCGCCGCCTTGTGCAGCGCCGTCCACTTGAGGCTATTCGAATAGTTCACGTCGGCGCCCGCGTTGAGCAGCATACGCACCTGCCGGCACCAGCCCACTCCGTCATTATTTTGTTTTTCCACATGCCGAGAGACCAGTCGGGGGCTTAGAGGTTCCCCTCTGGTGTAATGTAACTTCGCCACTAAGGGAATTCGTCTAAAAAGTAGTATAGTATATATTGAAACGCGATTATTAATAATAAATGTAAATCACGCTAGCTCGATCGACGGGTTCTATGAAATAATTGTTGCTACTTACTCCGCAACCAATTAGTCAATCTTCCATACATACGGAGTGGCGAGGAATCTGAAAATAGTTCTGAAATGTCTACTCAAAGATTGCATGCAATGAGAATCAGCCTTCTTTCAAACTATGAATTATAATTTACTAGCAGAACCTGGCAGACGTTGTCCTGCTCTCTCTTCCTTCACTCTCTTTTTTCCTCATTCTCTCTCCCTCTTTTTCAATCTCTCTTTCCTCCTCGCTTTTTCCCTCCTCTCTTTTTTCCTTTCTCCTTTTCTTTCCCTTTCTATTTCCCTCTTTCTCGTTTCCCCTTCACTCTTCCCCCTTCTTTCTCTCCCTCCTTTCTCTCCCTTCTTCTTTCTCTTCCCCTTCTTTCTCTTTTCCCTCCTCTCACCTTCTCCCTTCTCTTAATATTTTTTTCTTTTTCTTTACCGTCTCTTTCCCCTCTTTTTCCATTTCTTTTTTGCTTCCTATCTCTTTCCACCCCCTTTATCCCTATATCTTTTATCCTACTCACTCTTCCCCGTACTCTCTTTTCGCCTTTTTTCCTTTTCTCTTTTTAACTTTCTTTTTCCTCTCTCTTTTCACTTTTTCCTTCTCTCGTTTTACCCTGTATCGTTTCCCCTTCTCTCTCTCTTTTTGCCTCTCCTTTTCCTCTCTCACCCCTCTCTATATTTTCCTCTTTTCCTCTCTCTTCCTTTTTTCTTCTTTCTCTCTTTCCCCCTCTCTTTTCCCTATCTTTTCCGTCCTTTTACATGTATCTTTTCTCCCTCTTTCCCCTTCTCTTTTTTCTTACTTTTAACATCCTTCTCTCTTCTTCTCTCCCCATTTTTCTCTCTTCCCCTCTCTCTCTTTCCGTCCTTTCTCTCTCCATCTTGGATTGCTGGTTCCTCCTGGCCTCCTCGGTCTCGCCTCCCGTCACATGACAACGCCCAGCAATAATGAACCTGGGTTCCCGTGATTGGGAATTGCATTTAACTGAAGCGCCATCTTGTGCTGCAGCGCCTTCAGGTGGAGTTACAAAAAATGAACAGCATAAAAATCTCCATGAAAACACATAGATGTGCCAACTCTCATGGAGATCGGTCACACGGCCATCCCTCTATGCTTACTCTGTGATTCTACCGCACCGCTGCTGGCCTCTGGCGGAATATATCAGGAACCCGCCTCTTAGCGACAGGCGAAAAATAACGACCGTGGTGAATATACCAGCATATTATTTAAATTATTTATTTTCCGCATTTGTGTTGTATTAATCTTTACAAAACTTTGCAAGGACACTGCGTCAAATCCTGAAGAAGATCCTGTAAATATTTCGTATCTATTCATACACTAATTTTTGTGGAATCGATGTCGATTACATGTCGTTGAATTCACTTTTATTAGTATCGATTATGCATGCCAAAGTTATTAACTATAATCAATTATTATAATTTATCGTTAGGTCATGACCATTTTTCTCGTTATTGTAATCACAGCGTTACTGAACCTTTTATCCTTTCTTGTCTCTTCGCGCGCACGTCGCCACGTAGAGTAGACCAATCTTCCTTCTTGGCGAAGTTCACGATGATCAGTGACCAAGTCGAAACTTCCTCCAACCACTTCACAAACACTGTTTATACTCTTTGTCTTGCGCCTCAGGTAGGCACCTATTTAAAACTGATTACTTTCCCAGGTCGGAATAATATACCTCTAATATTATTTTCTATCACCAAACCTGGCAATTCACAATTCACTCAATTAAACAAGTCAAATCTTGTCACTTCACCGCGAAAATATTCTAAGTTCACTTTCCGGTTCACTCATGAAAATATTACAAGTCCAAGTTTGCACTGGTACAACACGTAAATTTTACAAGTTCCAGTTGTACACCGAATGCGGAATTATTCTAAGTTGAAGTTCAATGTTCACTCTCACGAAATATCACAAGTCCCGATTTGATAACTAACCTCAAGAAAAAACGCGCAAGCGATCCGCTCACCACCACGACACGAGTCGGAATGCCCTATTTCCCAATCTGGTCCACCCTTCAAAGCTCGCTGTGTTTTTCTCTCTATTGTTTTTTTTCGCGTTGCTACGGTGCACCCTACGTGTTTACTTTACCGCTCTCCTGGTTACTACGGTGTCCCCCCACACGAACTCGCGTTGCTACGGTGTCATCTGCGTATCTGCACCATAGAGACCCACGTCTCAGGATGAACTCGCGTTGCAACGGTGTCTTCTGCGTATCTGCACCATAGAAACCCACGTATTTTGTAATATCTACAACATTTCGACCTTTATTTGCCTAAATCAAATGTCCGTCATTTTTGGTGTCTCACAATGTGTTGTGAATAATTTTTCAGTTAAGAATTTTCATACCTTTACTTGTTAGACCAAGAGAAAACAATTCTTTTTGCCAATTAGTGATCCTGATAATTTTTTACTCTTAGAACATCTTGTAGACATTACGACTGCATAATAATGTAGGAAATGTACAGGAAAATACGCTGTTCCAGAGAGGGAGTTGGTTGATAAAATGAACGACTGTAATACTCACTCACTAGATTGATTGATCTTTCTAGCTTCGCCAACTGATAGGAGTGGAGAGGAAGGAATGGAACAGTAGGAGGAGTGAAAGAGCCAGAATTTCTTTTGCATTGGTTCGAGCTAAGTTCACATACTTGAGCAAGCAACATTGCTACTTCCTTGTGTAATGGGAGATAGTTTACCTCCGCGGTTGTGTAGCTTCAGTAGTGTTGCTTCTCTGACATTCATTATCACATCAGAAGCGGTAAGTTTTATGACAGTTCTTAAATTATATTATGTATTATAAAGGTATAATAAAGGTTTTAAATTATTAAAGGTATATGTATGTACTGTATTATTATATAATTATTAATTGATTATATTTAAAACAATGTCTGTGGGATCTTTGTAGTAATTTATTACTGTATTATATTGCTTTTAGAAGCAATTTTTTGTGTTACTTACCCATTGAATATCAAATGGGGACGAAGGGAGGTCTGGGCACAGAAGAGAAGGAAGCAGCGGGACAGTTTCCCACACTTCCCTTCTACTATTTCTACGCAGTACTCGGTGTGTCATTGAATTATATGATTGGTTCATAGGGACTACGCCTCATAAATGGAAGAAACGTGTTTCGAGAATAGCGTCACGTTGGCGGCCGTGGATGGGAGGAGGAGCGGAAGTATCGCATACCTGCGGGCATGAATTGCTGGTCGCCCCGGCGTTGGGATACCTTTAGACAAAGGGGAAGCCAGCTTGACCGGGAAGGTCACGTGGTAGACGCGAGCCTCCCTCCTACACATAGGACGGTCACGTGACGGCTGCACTCTGGTATAAAATCGAGCCGACGAGCTCAGACCGCGGGTTTTATTCTGGAAACCTCGCGCGATGCGCAAAACTTTACACCCAGGCTGGAGCGTGTCGTGTCTATTGCACGGGTGACGAGGTCACGGTAGTGGCGCGGGAGTAGCGTCAGACGAGGCGGGGCCTCCCTAGCTATGTGGGGTATCCACAGGAAATACTCACAAGTGTGTAGTTTCGGAGCAGAAGTTGTTATTGTACATACGTGTAAATAAACTTGTACATACTTGTAAATGTCTATGTATTTTTCTCCATGACGCCACAATAGTACCAGTCTCAAACGAAATCATTCAGAGAGTTGTTCTGCTATCGATATGGCACTAGATGACTTTAATTTGGATCAAAGCAGTGTTACTATTGAAATAGATAACCTTTTTGCACAAAAAATTCAGTTTTGTATTAAGTAGGAAAAATTTGTAACCATAAATACGAAAATAATTGTGATGTATAATTCTTGCGTAAAAAGTGTGCCAGTTCTCTTTTTTCTTTCATGAAGAGGAAGACATTTGCTATATTGAGAAACACGATATTATTATAAAACTAACTCCTGTTTTGTTTAAACCTGCAGAAAGATAAAAGTCTGTTTGCATTTGATATTGATTTGGCAGGTTACAATGTCCAGTAGGTTAATTTAAAAAATAAAAGATTATTTTCACCTTATTCTTTTTAGATATCACTTAATATCATTCCTACCTTTTATATAAAGGGAGAACATTACCTTCCACAATTTTTAGAGCATTCAAAAATTAATTTTCATTATTAATGCAGTACGAGTTGATACTAAAGTTGTTAACTATTTCATGATTAAAGGATAAATATTGTGATACATGTATGAGCTTGCAATTTTACAATTTTATTATTGAAACTCTTGGTAAGAAATTATTGCCCCATTCGTCTTACTTAATGTCCCACTTCCCCAGATGATGGGAAGAGTAGGGCAATTTGACCACACGAAATTTGTATTTACTAACAAAAGTTAGAGTTCTTGAATTAAATTAAATATAAAGAGGAGGGGTCAGAGCACTATTCGATTTCAGAAGGAACGGTTGTGAATTGAAAATTTCTTCTAAATTAAAATTTTTGGAAGTGTACCACAACTTCCTTCTTTCCCCAACGGTCATTGTGCAGTACATGTCCGCAGTGGTGAAAGTGCTCCTTACCGCTGGAATAAAAGATCCGGCGTCGATCTCACTTCAGCTTGCGGGATTCCTGCCCTCGAGGTGTCTCCCCCCAGCAGGCAACGATCCAGCCGGGACAAACTCTGCGTGTGGTCATGTAGTGCAAAAAAGTGTACGTAAGTAAGGGGTGAGGGTAGGATAAGGAAGAGAAAGGAAAGATCACGCGCGGTCCGTGGCCCATTTGGTAGGGTACTGCTACGGCATTCGCCTGGTGTTGGTCGTGGGGCAACTACCGATGTGAATGAATTGGACCAGGCGCTCTAGCTGGGCGGAGGGTGCGCCGCGCGGGCTCTCACCTCGTCCGCCTTGCCGTCGTGGGCCGCCGCCAGGAGGTAGCGGCCGAGCGCGGCGACGCGCGCTGCCTCCTCGTGGTCGGCCGGGGCCACGGCGGGCGCGGCGGCGGGTGCGGCGGCGGGCGCGGCGGCGGGCGCAGGCGCGGGCGGAGGCGAGCGCGCGGCCGCACGCGTGGCTGGCGAGTAGGCGCACAGGCGCGGCGGCGCGTAGGGGCGTGGCCTGGGGGCCGGGGCTGGGGCCGTGGCCGGCGTCGGGGGCGGGATGGCGGGGGCGATGGGGGGGCGGGGGCGGGGCAGGGCTGCGGCGCGCGGAGGGAGCACCGACGTGCACACCGAGCGCACGGAGGTGAAGGAGTCTTTCTTGGGCGTGGCGGCGGCGGCGGGGGCGACGGCGGAGGCGGGGCCCGGGGGCGGCTGCCTGGAGGCGGCGCTAAGAGTGGCGCTGCCGCTTGCGGAGCTCCGCGTGGTCGTCGACGAACAGCTGCTGTCCTGCGAATGCAAAGAGTCACTAGTCAGAACCTTTCTTCCTCTTAGTGTTACTTCCCAACAACTCTTCATATCACAGAATTAGTGCGGCTATAAGAGGACACAATTTCTCGCATAATTTCTAACCTTTGTAATTTTCGAAAATTTAGAATTCAATGAAAAAGAAACCTGCCTCATCTCTGGCGAAAATCTATGTTGTGGTGGTCTGTAAAGCAGCTGTGCACTACGTATTTTTCCCTTGGTGCACTGCTCCTGTTCATACTGTATAATAGTCATCATCTCTTGTACACTTGAAACGTTTTGTATTCATAAAGAACGTGAACACTTCCACACCCTGCACACATCCGCTTCTCCTCTGTTGCGGCACTTGCCTGACACTCAATATGCATTTCAACGTCGCACACATTTCATTATACATTCGTACATTTAAGGCCTGTTAAAATCTTTCGCATGGTGTAAATATTGTTTACACATTCATTTCAAGCACGCATTAATTTCTTTACGTACATCACGTAACTTGTACTTCGTGAAGTGGTGCATGTGTGAGATACGTAACGAGATCCGGGAACACATATGTTTTTTTAAAGTGACGGTGGTAAATGCTATGATAAAGGGGAATTTTAATATCGTGTTGAATTAATGCTGGAGTAATGAGAAATGAGGATGCAAACAAGGTTTGGTCAGTAGCAGTGAGTTCGTGCCCTTTCAGAATATTGCAGTATAACTACATATTAATCAGTGGTCAGTTTGCGGATATCTTGAAGTAAGCGGCAATTTACTGTGGAAATCACATAATTCAATTTCCAATTTCTTGCTGGATGTGTTTCCCATTGAATGTCAGCTCTTGAAATTACCAAACGCAACCATCTTTAGTGGTAAACAAATACCTTTCGTATCACCACTAACGAATTGTTAGCTCGTAAAGAATTAACGCATGAAATAGTCCTAACACAATCATGTTTAATGGTAAGCAAACCCGTTTCTTTAATTGTGGCAAAATTTAATACATAATAACAATAATAATAATAATAATAATAATAATAATAATAATAATAATAATAATTAATAATAATAATAGTAATAATAATAATAATAATAATATGTTTCAGAGATAACCCACAAAAAACATTAGGGTTACATTCTCTAAAGTATCGAGTAGTCATAATCTGATTATTGATTAGGAAAACGAAAGGGAAAGGGATTATTGATTAGGAAAACGAAAACGAATTAAAGTAAAATGATAATAGTACATAGTGTATGACCTAGGATATTCAAATGCGTGGTGTTTACATCAGGTGAAAATTCTTAATTTCCTCCAGTTCATAGTCAGTGATTTGGTCAATTTCCAAAATTGCGTGTGGATTATAATAAAAAAAACATAAATAGACTCAGAGAGAAAATATGGTTATATTCATGTGATATGTCATTTTTATTTTCTCATATACGTATGGAGTACGGAGTTTTTATTTTCTCGTATACGTGCGGTGAATAAACGGAGTAATATACGTATAATATAATATAAAGAAAGTCATGTAATGCTGCGCAAAAAACTGTGAATTTTCGGCAGAAAAAACTCATTCCTAGGCCCTCATAACGAGAATGTACATAAATGCAGTTCCTAAATTAAAAGATAAAAATCCTCTAACACATGGTGTAGTGGGGAACCCTGTTTCATGGGTCCTTAACGTCGAAAAACCAATTGGAAGCGAAACGTCCGTCCGTTTGTCTGTCCGTCCATGTCCGTCCGTCTGTGAACACTGCTACTGCCGAAACCATTCATAGGATTTTTTCCAAATTGAAAAAACCTCGGTCCATCTAGCTCTAGTTGAAGCTTTGAAATTTTGAAGAGCATTCTTTATAATTTGGGTACATAAAGCTCCCCGGACATTTTCAAAATTTTATCAAAAAACGGTTCCAAATTTTTTCTTTAAATTTCTTGTAATAATAGAGTAAAATACAGTTGTAAAGGTGGCATAGGTCGGATTTTCAGGGTTAACTCTGAAATTTTGAAACTTGCAAATGTTTGATTTTTTGTCGGCGTTTTCCTACAACTATAAAATTAAAGATAGAGATTTTTCCTTCAAATAAAATTTTGTGTCCATTAATATTTCTTTCATTAAGTTCATGCACATTTTTTCATAATTTTAGTAGATTTCGTGCAATTTTGCGTGCATTGTTTGCAATTTAAAAAAATAACAAACAAATTTTTGTTTAAATACGGCTTCAATTTTTTTCTTTAAATTTTTGATAATGTTAGTTCCAAACAAACCATATACCATGACTTAAATGCCATATAGCTCTATTCTTTTGTATTTTTTTCAAAAATGACAAGAATGTAATTGTTTTATTTCAAGATATCTTCACATTATTATATTTATAAGAGCATGTGCTTTAAATAATGCCATACAAAGTTAATCGAGAGCAACAGTTTTCTGTTAAAATGAGCTCAAATTTCCACATTTTCAGAACCGCTCAAAAGCCATTTTCTCAAAAATTGCTCCAAATTTTTCCTTAAAATATTTTGAATTGATAGTGCTACCCGCACTGTTCAATTTGCCGTAAAGTTTATTTTGGTGTATTCTTTTGTGTTAATTCTGTTAAAATTGTGGGTTAATTCTGTGTTTCTGTTAGAATTACACAAATGTAATTTCTTTGAAATATGTCACACGCCGTTTTTATGCACATTTCCATATTATATTTGTAAAAATTATTGAATTTATAGTGGAAGTGCTTCAAATGAGTTGAAATGAAAGTTTTCGAAATCTCAATAGATTCCTGTGAAAAAGAAGTTCAAGTTTGGCATTTATACAGTAATACTTAATCGCCATTCCCTTAAAAACTGCATCAAATTTTTCAATGAAAATTTTCAATTATGACGAGGTTTTACTCTTCTTTAATATTTTTGAAGTAATATTTCGGTTCTACTATTAAGAAACCAAAAAGTGGAGAAAATATTTAAAAAATGTAATTTGGGCGACGATAGTTGGGAAATGGCCAGAGAATTGTCCAAGACCTTAAAGCCAGTCCACACCAAGGATCTTAGAAAAATTTCCTATGTGCCATTCTGTAGCACCTCTAGTTTTTAATTATTGCAGAAAATATAATTTTGTTAGAAAGTGTAATAACTTATTTGGTTTTCAAGTGGTGTAGCAAAGTTCATTATTTTAAAGTGTGTAAATTAAATGTGTAGGATTAATGTCATGAATTTTCAATTCATATATGGTGTTTCTCCGTTTATTTGTTCAAATATGGTCTTCTCAAAATTAAAATTTTAAATAATTTCCCTTGATTCTATCAAGAAACCAAGATACATTTGAATTATTATGACTAGTATATATGTTAATTACATTGTACTACATGCAATAAGGTATTAAAAAGTTTCCAAATGGATGATAATGGATGATAACTGAAGTATATTACTTCACTTTAGCTAATTTTTCAATACGCTTATTGTTTTCTACTGTGTATGAAGGTAATTTTTTATTAAGTATAATATTATTGTACTTCATTATTTAAATTTTATGTAAATTGATGTTATTAGCATAATACTGTAACGAATATTGTGTAATCTGCCAGCGCCTTTCCAAACTGGATGGTTACGGGGTATGCGCGGATTGCGACATCTGCCGGCGGTCCCCCGAACTAGATGGTCCCGGAATGTTCGCGATGTTTATCGCAAGTTCCAGAAAATTCTAGGCGGTCTCCAGCCGAGTGTAAATATGAAGCGGCCGGCGACTGCGTGTCAGTCTGAAGTGGAAGCTGAGCTGTGAAGTGTGTGCATCGCGGTGAATAACAGGCCAGTGGATTGTGCTCAGTGACGTAAACAGTGTCCAACGCCGTGAACTGTGGTCAGTGCAGTGGACTATGGTCAGTGCATCGAACAGTGGTCAGTGCGTCGGACGGAGGTCAGTGCTTAGGACTGTGCATCTGTTCAAAAGAAGTGAACAGTGAAAATAAATAATCAAGAGAAGTGTGAAAATAAATAAAGAGAATATGTGCCGATTCAAGAAATAATCAAGTGAAGACTTACTGTGTATAAATCAAGTATTTTTAGCATGCCTTTAAGAAACAAAATAAACGTTTTTGTTGAAATAATACCTGTGTTTTAATTCACCACATAGAATCGTAACAATTTGTTCATAACCACATTTATAAAAGACCTGCAGCTCTTGCTGATTGCCCTTCAGTTTCTTTTGTGTGAAGTATTTCTTTCAACCGAAGACAAACGTTATTTAGGTAAGTTTGCACACATTGACTTATGTGAAAAAATTGCCAGTGCGCAGCATATCTGAACATTGCTTGTTCACAGCAAACTGCACAGTATGTCTTTAATATTGTCAACAATACTACACGTGTAATAGTCAAATTCCTAAAGAGAGATTATAGTTATAAAAGAAACAAGGTTTATTTGGACTACTCTATAATGTTTCAAAACTTTATTTACAACGGCCATGGGATTTTTTTTTATTTCATTAAATTAATCAACAGCTAGACAT
This sequence comes from Teleogryllus occipitalis, assembly GCA_011170035.1. Lineage (NCBI taxonomy): Eukaryota > Metazoa > Arthropoda > Insecta > Orthoptera > Gryllidae > Teleogryllus > Teleogryllus occipitalis. Next base: position 15,610 of record BLKR01007724.1, read on the forward strand.
TGAATGTGCTTATTTCAACAATAGTGACATTTATATTTTTATTGATTTGTTATTCATCAATTGATTACGCATCAAGCATAGAATATATTTTAAGTTTATTATCAATCTTTGGGCCACTGTTTAGTATTGCATCAATGTAAGTCGCTACAGTTAACTATAAGAATTAATATAATAATAATAATAATAATATAATAATAATAATAATAAAGAAATAATAAGTAATAAGAAAAAATAATAAAAGAAGTAAGAAGTAATTAAGATGATAAATGTTTGAAAATTCTCATTATTTTTTCCTGTATTTTCGGATAAAAAGAATATAAGAACAGGCATTTATTTAGCTCATAACATCATCTGAGTATGTTATTCAGTGTTTAATGCACCGTTGTTGACATATTAATTATCACTTTGAAATAAGGGTGAACTATTATTTCTCATCAGTTGAACACAAAGCAAAAATGAAGCCACTTCCCTGTTCGTGTTGTTCTAAACTGAGATGTTTTCATATATTGATAGAAGCATCAGCAATTATTTGTTGCAAGTACATATATTCCTGTGAAATCTTCCCTCTTGAGACATGTGAAAACATTGGAATTGAAGCAAAATATGGGAGTATATATATATATATATATATATATATATATATATATATATATATATATTGAAATTTTCGGTTTCATCTTTTCGGTTTACTAATAGTAAAACTGACACATTACTATAAGAATATTAAAAAACTGTAAAATATCGTCCTAAACGGCAATTTTCATTGAAAAATTTCAAGCTTTTTAAGAAAATGGCGTTTAAGCGTTACTGTAAATGCATTGAACTGCAAACATTGAAGCCCTTCTATTGAGTTTTCGAAAAATTAATTTGAAATCATTTAATGTATATTCACTTACAAGTGCGAAAATGTATACAAATCGATGGAAATGTGCATATTAATGGCGCGAGAGATGTTTAAAAAATTACATTTGTGTAATTTTTGAAAAAAAACTACCCCAAAATGAACTTTACGCCATATTAAACAGTGCAATTAGCACTACCCACTTAAAAAGTTTGAAGAAAATTTTTGGAGTCATTTTTGAGAAAATGGCATTTGAGCGTTTCTCAAAATGCGGAAATTGAGTTCATTTTCGAAGAAAACTGTTGAGTTCTCCAGAAGTTTTACCTGACAGTATTTAAAGCACATGTACTCATAAATCCCATGATGTGAACAAATTGTCACTAGTGTAAATATTAACGACGTGAGAGATGATTTAAAAAAAATACATTTTTGTAATTTTTGAAAAACGAAAGAATAGAGCACTAAGTCGTTTGAGTCATCTTATACAGTACATTTAGCACTAACCATACAAATACATATTAAAAAAAATGTGGACCCGTTTTTGAGAAAATCTTGTTTTTGTTATTTTTTAAAATTGTAAATATTGCACGTACTATTGCACGAAAACTACATTTATTTCAAAAAAATCTACCTGACCTTAATGAAAGAACTGATTATGTGCAACAAATTTCATTTGAGGGAAAAATCTCTTTGAAAATTGATCTCAATTTTATTTTCTTACAGTTATAAATGATTTTTCACAATTTGGTTGTTTAAAGCCTCAGTTTGAATGCCTAATACTAGTATGGTTACTCTCAATTTATCCAAATTACTTAATTCGTATATAATTGATTCAAATGTCTAATTGCAATGCGAGCGCACCTGGGCGAGGGCGGCTGGTGCTGGGGCGCGCGTGCGGCTGGCGCTGCGAGGGCGGGGGCGGCTGCCGGGCGACTCCGAGTCGGACGAGCTGTCGCCCGTCGAGTACGAGGTGGAGGTGCTCGAGTCCGACTTATAGTGCACGACGGACGACGTGTAATGGACGTCAGGAGGCTGTGGGGATAGAATACCTGTTGTAACGTCCACTGCCAAACAACCAAAAGAGTCTCAAAACAAAGAAAGAACAGCAATAATCTACTAGCGTCACCCCAAATGCAAGCTCGCCAGGTTATCACATTTTGCCAATTACATAGTAGGACATTTAGTGTGAAGTAACGAAATGTTTAATGTTGCAACGAAATGTAAAGTAACACGTAAGGCCCTCATTAGTAAGATTCTTGTCATGCACTGGTGTTTGTCATTTACACAAAACCTTGAATGTTGCAGAACATATAGCTACAAAACCCCAGAGCAGGATGTGTAACTTATGAATCAAGCTGAGCTAATACGTAAAAAATCAGGTGCCTACATTCGTTATAGAACATTGCCCAACACACGTTCATTAACAAAAAGTGTTCATTATCAATCCCATTGAGGCTCATGATTCCCTAAACTGAATTTTCATACGATTCTCTTAACTCGTATTCTCTTAACTGAACATTCACAAAAGTGTATTTTCCTAGATTCCTCCTTTGCTTTCTGTATTTTATTGTGAATAGTCGTCCCTTCTTGAGTAACACGGACTTTCGTCTTTCACTGATAGCTTTCCATGCTGGTTTCCATAGGTTGCCTTGTGTACGACTTGAAGACGACATACTAACGTGCAACGTTTGTACATGTAACTAGACCACAGAAATTCTTGTAATTACATGTTTTTTACTGATTAAGCATATCAAATAGAAATGTGTATAACTTTACTTATCTGCAAAAATAAAACAACAGCAGCCCAATTTTATTTTGTTTAATTACATATTTCTGATATATTTTCTTTAACTGCATATTTTTAAGTATGCAGCACATTTGTTTGAATATCCCAGGTTTTTGTGTAGAAGTGGATCAAAGTAGAATATTTTCGTATATTTCTCTTTCAAAAGGAACGGGAATAAAGCCATGCCAATGATACAATACCAACATAATATTTTCGTTAGTCTTCTGATAATATTGTTTTCGCTACACTAGAATGGATTTACTTCCTTTACCATTATTCGTGCGCATGAACTTACGGAAGTCTGTTGACTGTTACGGCATCTTGCAACAATGCTAGTGATTTTATTGCTAAAGGAGAGAACGACATGAAAAAAGGGGGAAAATTGATTTTTCATAATTTGCGCCATTTTATTCTCTGTCTTCTCCTGAACATGCTGATATATAGTTTATGCATGTTCTCCTACGTTTTAGTTCATAAAGTAATGGAAGAATGCAGCAGTCAGGGCACTTAAAGAGTGAACGTAACCCTTGAAAGAATGTGGAATGGGGAAAAACATTATTTTTAGATATTTGCAAAGTTTGAGATATTGTTTGCAATTCATGGCTGCACTGTTAGTTTACGTCTGGCGTGTTTGCTTTGTTTATTCTGAATAAAATGCTTATTGTTGTGAATAAGAATGAAAGTAACTGCATTGTTGTAGTTTTATTGTTGGAAGTTATTATACACAAGTAATTGAATTGAATAATAATAGATGTAAAATATTGTTCTGTAAATAGAACGCCTATTGTAGAGATGAAATAATTTGGAATAGCTGAAACCGTGCGAGTACATCAGACAGTGAGAGCTATAGAAAAGTTACACCAGAAAATACTGCTTATCCATGAATATTTACGTGTTTTATATTTACCAAGATCTTTACACGTATATTCGTGGATATTGTTTTGGACTATAACAGCAAATACTTTCCTTATCGTAAGTACTGAATTGTTTAATGTCGTCACTGGAATTTGTATGCTAAGGGACTTTTTCAGATTACTAATCATAATTGGAGTATGGAACGTTTGTCAATTTTTGATAATTTGAACTGAATGTTTTTGAATTTTGAACTATAATATTTTAAATCATTATTTACAGTGTACATGGATATGCACCGGGTGTGATAATTACTGAGATGGACACATGGACTTCAGTAACATTAGCCAACATGTCAACCAATAAATCTTACCTGTCAATAGAATGTGACTTATAGTAAACAAATATGCTCTATCACAGATATTGCACAAGTGATGAACGCATATCGGCAATTTGAAAAACTCCCTCCCTCTGAATATTTTAAATAATTATTTAAAGTGTACATGGAAATGCACCACATAATAATTCTGTGCTTAGATGGAAAAATGCTTTGTCACGTTGTCATGACATGAGATACAAAATGACATAAGTCACTCTTGTTTCTCAATCTTTAGGCGGCAAAAGGTACGTTTCTCATGTAGTTTAAGGAAAAACAATGGTGGCAAATTGCCACAAGACAAAATCCACAGAGTAGTTTTTTTTTTAATGACATCTTGATGCTTAAAATTGCTAGCATGGTAAAGTTTTAAAAAGTGACTTGACATTTTGACATCTTTACAACAGAATTACAGAGCGAGATACATAACGTTCTATAGATAATATTACTTACCAATATCATTTAAGTAATATTAGCTAACAGCTTACAGAACATTAATCACACTTGCAAAGACTTCAGTTTACAACAATTTTAAATAACATACACGTGATCCCTCTTCCTTCAATATTATGATTATGGTTATATACAGAGAATCCAGGAGTGGAAAAATAACAATTCTTTGCAAATTAGTTTATTGGCCATAAAAAACAATCCAAAATAACATTCCAGAGTACAAAGCCGAGTCAGCACATGTACCTGAAGATTTCCCTTTTTACAGCGCCGAAATCACAGTGCAACCAGTCTTCCAGAAGCAAGCCACGCGTCGTCAACAGAAACTTTTCCACAATAACTCTTTTCTTGCACTAGCGACACGCTCTTCACTGAAATCTGACAGTGTCTGCGCTCCTGGCTCGGGGCCCGTATATATCCCCCAGCCCTCGGTGAGTCTACGCGCTTCCCGCCTTCTTGGGGGCAAGGTAGGGGTGGTGCGCCCCCCCCCCCCGTGGCCGCTCTCAGTCGCAGCCCGGTGCTCCGGTGCGGGGCGCCGCCACTCGCCCTGCCCCTGGTGGCGCCTCCCGGTTCTGCCCATTTCTCGCCTCGTTGCTGGCCCAAGCACGTCTTTGCGGCGGCCCCAGGGGGTCGAACCTCCTGTCTCCGGCACAGTGTGCCCACCTGGCCCGCCTCCGCGGGCACAATGCTGTATACACAACACCCTCCCCTCCTATTGCGCAGGATACGGGCTGCATCGTTTGCGCAACCTGCTGCTGCTGCTCCTCCGTTCGTGCAGTCCTGAGAGGGCCGCCTGCTCCTCTTGCAGGAGCTCCTGTTGCTGCACCTCCTCCTGTGGTCGTGTTGGGGAGACGTCTGCCGGTTTTTCTTGGTAGGGTGTGAATCATGACCTCGGTCTGCCGCGCCGCTCCATACGCCGGTCAGAACTTTTGAGTTCTGGCTGGTGTGTCCGGATCTCCCGAGCTTGCTGCTGGGCCTCCTTGGAGACATTTCACTGGGTAGAGGCTCCTCTGGCTGCTCCTGCCGTTGCTCCAGCTCGTGGTCCAATTGATTTTCTTGCTGCTCCGGCTCGAATTCTTCCGAATCCATCTGCTGGTCTTCTTGTGGAAACTCTTGGTTCCCCAGCTGATGTTCTTGGTTGCTGCAGCGCCCCCTGCTGACGCTTCGTCTCGAAAACCAACTGTTGTTGTCAGGTCAAACTACCGCCCCGGCGTATCTCGACCTCCTCCCTGCAAATAAGAATCATCAGGACCGTTCTTGATGAGGATTCCTCCGCCTCCCTTTCCCTTGCATTGTCCAAGTCGTCGACCAAAAAGTGACGTTGCCTCAACTGTTCCTGGTGTCTTCTTAATAGACCGTTTCCTGTTTGCACCCTGTAGCAACCAATCCCTTGCACTTCTACTACTTTCCCAGGTATCCACTTTCATATGTACCTATTTGTGCATCCTCAACATTACTTTCTCTCCCATTTGAAATGTTGCATCTTGCATCTCTCTTGAAGGAAACACTCTTGAAGGTTACACTCTTGAAGGAAAAAAAGTGACGATAGAGTCCGGGATTGTCTGCCATGTAACTTTTGAGCAGGACTGAGGCCGTCCCTCCCTGGTAAGGCCATATAGTATGAAAGCAGTTCTACTACCTGTTCTTGCTGATCTTTGTCCTCGAATTTACTTATTCATGGTTGACTTAAGCGTTTGTACTAAACGTTCCGCCTCTCCGTTGGAACGAGGAGGGAATGTTGGGGCTAATACATGGTCAATACCATTCAGCTTACAAACATTTTGAAACACTTCTCCCGTAAACTGTGGTCCATTATCGGATACTAGCGTACTTGGAAGTCCCTCTATAGCCAGTAAGTGCTGAAGAGCCTTGACCGTTGTTTCTGCAGTACAATTGGTCATGCGGACCACATACGTGTATCCTGTTGCTGCATCTACCACCTCTAACGACATTCCCCCTGAAATGGGCCTGCAAAATCGACATGTACCCTATCACATGGCCTCTGTGGCTCCGGACATGACTTGAAACTGCTCTTCGGGATTTTATGAAAGGCTTGGCTTAGTTGGCAGAGCCTAATTTTATTTTCTATATCTCTGTCCATTCCTGGCCAATAACAATACTTCCTTGCTAGTTTCTTGGTTAGTACGATTCCCCAGTACCTGTGAAGTATTTCTAATACTTGCTGGCGCAAGGAGCGGGGTATTACTACTCTAAGCTCGTCCTGCACTCTCAACAACACTACTTCCACTCTTGTTTGAACATATCCCTCAGTTTCCAAAATGCATTCTCTTGCACGTTGACACCTGAGAATAAGTAGTTTTATGAAGATGGCACTTCTTATCCTGGCCAGTTCCGGGTCGGAGTCCGTATGTGCCGCAATCTTGCGCTGATCCACCGGCAAACGGTTCACTGCCTCCTCTTGCTTCTGGTCAATTTGTAGGCATTCCTTTTCCTTCTCGTCGATCTTGCTGTCTGGGCCCATTGTTAGTCTGGATAAAGTATTCGCATTCCCATGCTGCACTGTTCTTCTGAAACAAATATTGTACTTTAATCTGTTAAAAACAGAGCCCATCTCTGCAGCTTCCGCATAATGTTGTCTGTAATCTTCTTTGCTGGGTGGAAAAGCTCTACTAACGACTTGTGTGATCAGTAACTATGACCAACTTGTTGCCACATAGGTATCCTTTAAAGTTTCTTACCCCGAAAATAACTGCCAAAGCTTCTTTTTCTATTTCTACTTACCGACACTGATGTACATGTAGCGTTTTGGATGCAAATGCAATTGGGTGCTCCTGTCCTAGCTCATCTCTTTGGAAGAGTACATCCTATCCCGTAATCTGAGGCATCCGTTGCCAGTATGTCCGTCCTGCAAGGGTCAAAATTTTTGAGCTTGGTTGCCTTAATTAATATTTTCTTGATCTTTTTGAAAGCCGAGTGACAAACTGGAGACCAAAGAAACTTGCCTATTTTTCTGCGCAATAGGTGAAGTGGGGCTGCTTCCTCCGCAAAATTCGGTATGAATTTGGCACAATAGTTAGCTTTTCCTAGAAACCTTTGTAATTGTTTGATGTTCTTGGGAGCCGGCAAATTAATAATAGCTATTGTCTAGGCTGTGTAGGTCTAATACCTTCTTTATCTATCACATGCCCTAGGTACCCTCTCCCTCAGAAAAAATGTCGTTCAAAATTCTATCTTCCACACCGCGCCGACAAACTTGGACACCCCTCGGCCTGGGGGAGGGCAGGGGGAGGGACTTGTTGACCAATCGCTATCAGGTAGAACCACAGTTGTCTGTGATTGGTGCAACATCCCAAGGGGCAGAAAGAACGCTGTGTCAGGGGGAGGGGGCTAGTTCGTTTACGTACGAGACAGAAATATCGTCATATTTCCCTGCCGAAGGAGATAGTTTGCCTGCGCGTACGCCACGACGAAAAAAATATTTCTAAGCGGGGTTTTCCGTCCAGAATGATTGTCTATAGACCAGTAAATATTTATCATTTTAGCAACAATTATTCTAACTTTTAGTAATCGATTTGTAACTCCTGACACTGCTATTTTGAGATATTCATTTCAGGCGCAATTTGCGGAGCCTTCCCGGCCGTTCTAACGCATATTTCGAATTTGTTTATAAAATTATAAATTGTTGCAAAATTGTTAATTCGCTGTTTTTGGTTCTGGGACATCGGGAGACTCTCCCCACTTTAGATTTGCAAAATTTGGAAATTGTTTATAAATTTGCAATTGTTGCAAAAAAATTTTATTGTCCAATCTGAATGGCGTTTAAATGTGATGCAAAATTCCGGAATCCGTTCGGTGCTATTATATCTCGTTCTCGAGATATATGTAATTGTTTATAAGAAATTAACATCTTAGTAGACCCCATTTGTTTGCGCTTAATTCATTCGCGCTAGCAGAATAGCGTGGGATGGGCATACTGAAAAAACAGTTCTCCAATGCCGCGCTTTTGCGTGCCACATACGCTTAAAATGCACTTGCTTGTAAACAAATTCTGTGGCCAATTTAATTATGCTAAATTCGTATTTTTACAGCGAGTATGAGCATAACTTTTATTTGGTTTTTATATTCTCTTTTAAGTCCTACAATTTGCAAGTCGATATATTTATCAAATAGGAAAGAAATTGATTATAAAAAAAATATTTTTCAAGGTGCATTACGCCCAAACAATTGTTTCTGTTTTTCTATCAAAGGGATGTTGAGCAACCGAATAACTGTATTATTAATTTTTTTAAGTCCCCTGTTAACACCGAGAGTCAGAAACTATGTTCCTCTTGTTTAACCATTACCATTAAAAAATAGGGAAACATATTGCTTAGCTGTTTGTTATAAACTGCACTGGATTGGATGAAGGTAGTGTTAAGGTTTTCAAACACAGAAATATTCAATTTTGTGTTTTGAAAGATCACATGAGTAGAATCACACATGACAATATTTACACAAGTATAGAAATTTCTAAATAAACGTATATAAACTTTACGTTAATATTTTCAATTCAATTTATCATTCTTTTCTAAAACTGTTAATTTGATGATTTCATTGTATAATATTCAAATCAGAGCTTTATGTGCTAAATCTACGTATTGTTAATACATATTTTTATCCCTAGGATGCATGGGCCTATGAAACTACACGAATGCATATGCAGGGCCTCCGAGGCCCTGCGACATTTTCTCTCAAAAAAAAGCAAATATTTTTAAAATTCGTCTCTTAAATGTATGCTCTAGCATACATTTAAATAAAATTAAACCCATACCATTCAACAAATGCTTATTTATTGCAATATTTGTTAATATAACACATAATATTACACTTATTCATTGTGAATTTTTCTAGAATATCTTTACAAGCATGAGGAACAAACAATATGGCTATGTTCTTTGCAGACAGATCTGTTACATTTTTCACATACCATTGTTCTTTTCCTGTGTCTTTCATATGGGCAGAAAGAAAATCATCTTCTTTGTTGCACACATCTAAATGTTTCTGGGGTGGGTTCTGGACGCACTATACCGCACAATGAAAGAACATGTTGCAATGATTTGGGTAAATTTGGTTGATTCGCTCTCCTCTCCATGAGGTTTCTAACTAACTCAAACGACAAGTCTTTCAAGAATTATCTTCTTGTATCATTTCTTTTTGGATAAAACTCTAAATTTTGAGCTGAAAATAGAATTTGACTGTTTAGTGCAGCAACGTCCATAACGTTCATCCATAAGACGAAAGGCCACCGCCGAGTTTGTCTCTTGAATGTGTAATTTTTCACTTTCTGATCCATTTGATCAACACCACCTTTTGTTTCGTTGTAAAAGCATATAATTTCTGGTTTATTTTTCATATTGTTGCTATCAATTGCCTTGCCGTGATGCATTGTGCTTATCAGAATTACTGCTCTTTTATTTTTAGGCACATAGCTTACCATTGTTACTTTCCCTTGAATCCAAAAAGAGAAGACTTTATCTCCCTCAGTGCAGATGGCAACATTTCTTTTGGTATGTCAGGCTTGTTAGGTCTCAGAGTCCCGACAACTGTGATTCCTTTTTGAAGCATTTCTTCAGCAAGTGGAACACTACAAAAGAAGTTATCAAATGTGATGTTCCGTGATGAACCTTCAACAATCTTTGCCAAATCATTTACAACTCCTCTTGCCATGTTCTTTTGTACTGGCTCGTTTGGCTTTCTTCCAGTGTAAATGGTTCCGTTTATTGCGTAAGAATCTTTTGAATTACAAAGCTAAAAAATTTTGATGCCATATTTAGCGGGGTTTTTGGGCATGTATTGTACGAAACTGCATCTACCTCGGAATGAGAGCAATTGCTCGTCAATAGTAAGATATGCATTAGGAGTCATAACATTTTGACAGTTCCCAATGAACATTTTCCAAACATATCTAAAGGCAACAAGTTTATCTGGTTGGGCACATGACGCTCTGGTGCGCCCATCATCGAATCTAATAACTGTTCTAATATCTTCAAATCTATTTACAGACATAGTAGCTCTGTACAGAGGGTTTTGCTTTTGATCTAAAAACAGTTCCCTAACTGGTACATCCCAGCTTTTCTTCACTTCAGCAAGAAGTAATAATCCAAAAAATGCATTGATTTCATCAACGGTAATTTGTCTCCAAGTTTTACCCTTTCTGTTGCAAATCGCCTTTCCTCTAAATTCGAACATAGTAATATTTCATCGATAATATTTTGAGTAACAAAATAGTCCCATGCCTGTTTAGCAGAAGCTGAGACGTAACTTCTATCACGTGAAAAAGCCATACTTCAAATTGAAAGCACACGGCGCACTTCCCACTCCTTGCCAAACTGTTTCGCAGCTGAAATCTTACTAACTATTCGCAAGATTCTCCAAGATTGCTTGTCAACAAAGGAAAAACACGATAACTTTGTTTCTCAGAATGAACCACGCATTGTAGAAGCCTGCTTATCGCCCCACGCTTCGAAATCTAATTTTTTCACGATAGGGCCTCAAAGGCCCTGCATATGCATTGACGTAGTAGAATTGTATTTTAGTAATTATCTATAAAACTTCTAAGAATTCTTCCTTTGCGAGAAGATCAAATGAAAGTAGAATAATCAATTGAAGATTACACATCCGGTCAGTTCTCATATTTCCTGCATTGCAGAGTAACAAGCGAAATAAAAACCGATAGGGCCTCGGAGGCCCTGCATATGCATCCTAGGGTTAAACAACATTAATATATTTAATATACATTTAAAAGAGTTTTAGATTGGCGAACGTTTCAATGAAATTTCATGAATTCCTAAATGCTTGAAAATAAATACTTGTAAAATTAAATAAGTGTAGCGTGTAAAAATATAACAAACTCACGTATTTGGTAAAACGAGTTGATATTACTAAAAGAAAGCAAAACATTTGTTATAACAATTCAAAGAGATTTAGCGTTTGTTTACAGTTTAGTAAATATCAATGCACTAGATTTCCCAGTGAAAATACATAGAACGAATTTGGTGGTCAAGTGATATGACCTTCCCAACACAGACTACATTTCAGTATCGTCAGAGTTCGAAGGTGGTTTGTTGGCCGCCATTCTACGAATCTATCAAAACCTTGAATTTTGCACGACCATCTGTACAGGAAGAACGTAGCGGTTTATTAAACGGAAACGGGCCATTCGAGGTATCTAATGTGCACTCTTTCAAAAACCTTTAACCATTATAAACTATCCCTAAGAAAAATATCAAATAAACAATGTTTTAACATTTAACATTTAACATTGTCACCAGCTTAACATTGCCTTTACTATTTGAATGTTTTCAACATACCCAAAACCAACAGAAAACCCATGTTTTTACAGGTTATTATAAAACCAATTCAATAAATATAAGCATTTATTCACGTTATTATTTTTAAAACACTCAAATATCTACGATGTTATTTGATTCATGTCTTCATCGAAGATCTGAGATTAAAAAACTGATAAGCAGAGAAAATTAAAGTAATTTTGAGTGACTGATGAAGTTGAATGACCAAACGAACAACAATGTTTCTTGCTTCATATAATGCTATCGTGTTTAACAGACATGTAATTACATGTGATACCTATATTTAAACATCCAAACTAATGAAAATTTTCAAAATTAAAATCATCAATAAAACGTTGATTCATCAGCAAGGATTATATTATTACTTACTGAGGCTCACAAAAGTTTTGGAACGAAGTGTTGTTTCAGAATAAAGTATATTTATGTTTACCAAAAAAGAAAGAATATGAACAGAATTATTATATAACATCACATTAAGTTTAAATCACAAAATGCCATAAAATACTTTTTAATAAATAAAAAAAATTAATTTTTCTTGTAAAATCAAAAAAGTAGTAACATTTGTTACTCCACAAAAGTTTTGGAACGATATACCAAACACAACCTTAATTTCCATAAAATTAGTAATGCACTTTGAAATTAATATTTAGTAGCTCTTCCCTTTCTTTTAATTACTTCACTTAACCTTTTGGGTACACTTTGTACGAGTTTTTTTGTGAAGCACGTCGTTAATTTGCTCCATTCTTCTTCCAGCCTCTGCCTGAGATGTGCCTTGGATCTTATGGTCGTTTTTTGAACTTCTTTCTCTAACTTATCCCATACATGCTCTATGGGGTTAATATCTGGTGATTGTGGAGGAGGATGGAGTACTTTGGGACAGTTGTAAAGCAGCCACAACTGCACAATATGGGCTCTATGTTTGGGATCGTTGTCCTGGTAAAACATAAAATTGTTCGAAATACCCAAAAGTTCTGCACTAACTTTCAAATTTTGTTTTAGAAGATTTAAATAAGCAAATCTGTTCATAGTCTCTTCAATGAAGACCAGTTTTCCGACCCCATTTGCAGACATACAGCCCCAGACCAAAACACTACCACCACCATGTTTCACAGTTGTCTGCAAATTATTTTCCTGCAGCTCTGTATTCGGTCGACGCCACACCATTTCTCTACCATCAGAGCCATAAATGTTAAATTTACTCTCGTCACAAAAGATTACTCTATTCCAACACATTTCGTCCTTGTCAAAATGCTCTTTAGCGAATACAAGTCTTTTTTTTTTTTTTTTTTTTTAATTATTTATTTAAGGTCGCCTTATAAACGGCTAGGTCATTGGCGACCACAGTTACAATAATACAGTAGTTACAAATATACAAATATACATTAGTTGCACAATTTCATGGGATACACACATAGAGCCTTAATATTAATATTGTACATGGGACAATGAATAGTCATTAGCTAAATACTATTTATGAGATTAAATTTGGTGAGGTGTTCTATAATTTTCATGTGGCCGGAATCAGAATTGAATATACAGTGGAGATTGTCATTGATGTTGAGGTATGTTCTGACAGCCGACATTACCTGGCAATCAACTATAATGTGTTTAGTTGAAACTGGGAGGCCGCAATTTGGGCAAGGGTCAGGAGTAGCCTTTTTTAGCAGGTAGCTGTGACTAAGTTTAAAATGTCCTATACGGAGTCTTGTAATAACCACTTGATGTCTTCTGCTAAGTCTTACGGATGTGACGGGAGATTCCTCAATACTCTTCCTAACTGCATGTAATTTGGAAGGCAACATTTTCCAGTTCCGGTCCCAAAGTTTCTTAACCGCATGTAAAAGGTAGTTTTTGAGGTCAGGAAGTGAGCCGCCAGCTTCAGTTTCAATTTCGGGGAGAGAGATTGCTGCTTTCGCTGCTGCATCAGCTTCTTCATTGCCTTGGATGCCTATATGAGAAGGAAGCCAAGCTATTGTAATGCGGTAACCTTTAAGGAAGGAGTGATAAAGCTTTTCTTGGATTTCTTGAACCAGGGGATTTAAGGAATGACTGTTGCGAACAGAGGATAAAACAGATAGTGAGTCAGAAAAAATAACAATATCTGAGCTAGATGGTCTTTGGATGCTAATATCAATAGCTTTGATAATAGCCCAAGCTTCACATGAGAATATGGAATAGAAGTCCGGGAGGCGGTAAAGATACTTAAGGGGTGGGGTAATGGAAATAACAGCTCCACTGGATCTTGATTGTTGCTTGGATCCATCCGTGAAAAACTGGCTATGATTTGCAAATTTATGCTGAAACTCCAGGATTAATTGCTTTAGGATAGGCTTAGGGATATCTGGATGCGTAAATTTGGTAGCTTCCGTATTGATTGGCAGGGAGAAATGGTCCCAAGGGGGAAGAGGGGTGAGTTTCCTCTTGATGATATCATGAGCCTCAATGCCAAGTTCATCACGGTACTTAGCAAGTCTAACACACAACGGTTTAGGATAGTTAGGATGATTTGCAAATTGGAAGGACTTAGAGAGGTTACAGATATAGTTAAGTGTGGGATTAGGAGGAGAACAATGAGAAGAGTAAGCAAATTGTAAGCACAGGAATTTTCTACGGAGGTCTAAAGGAAGGAGGCCCGCTTCGACTAGTAGGCTAGTACATGGGCTGGTCCTGAAGGCACCCAAACTTAGGCGGCATGCAGAATTAATTATAGGGTCCAATGTTCTTAGTAAATGGTTGCTGGCTGAACTATAAGCCACGACTCCATAGTCTAACTTTGGTTGTATCAAAGATTTGTAACAATTGATTAGCGAAATAACGTCCGCTCCCCTCTTGTGTGAAGATAACATTTTAATTATGTTAAGTCTAACAGAGCAATCCGCTTTGAGGGAAGAAATGTGGGATTTCCACGAGTGCTTCTGGTCGAATGTTAGACCCAAAATTTTGCTGGTATTCGTTCTTCTTAGGTTATGATCACCAATTTTCAGGACTACTGAAGACAAGTTCAATACTTTCCGAGATCTCGTGAAGACCATAAATTCTGATTTTGTTTTTGATAAGATGAATCCCGACGACTTGGACCATTCGTTAATTGTGCTGAGGGATTCTTGCATTATAGATGTGATTAAATTAATATCTTTGCCACTACAGAGGAGGGTGATATCATCAGCAAACAGAAATATTTTCACAGGGCTTTTTACAATATTGCTCACTTCATTTATGGCGATGAGGAATAATAACACACTTAACACTGATCCTTGAGGAAGGCCATTTGACATTTCAACTTGCTGTGATGTTTTATCTTGAACGCGGACTTTGAGAAATCTGTGTTCAATAAAGTTCTTTATGAAAGCAAACATATTGCCCTTTATTGGCAATGTAGAAATGATAGATAGTAGTCTGGATTTGTGGACCATTTCATAGGCCTTTTCGAGATCAAGCGAAACAACCATCGTATGGTGGTGCCTGCTAAGCGCATCGCAGATTTCTGAATCAATTCCCACTAAGTGGTCATTGGTGGAGCGAAAAGTTCTAAATCCACTTTGGAAAGGAGACAAGAGGCTTTTCGATTCTAGTAACCATCTTAAACGGTTACATACCATCTTCTCAAGAAGCTTACACAGATTGCACGTTAAAGATATGGGTCGATAACTAGCTGGGTTGCATCTGTCCTTATTGGGCTTAGGAATCGGAATAACTATAGCTTCTTTCCATTGGTCCGGAAAGGTCTGAGTGGACCATATGACATTGTATATCTGAAGAAGATGGTCCAGAGCCTTCGCTGGTAGATTTTTAAGAAAACTGTTGGGGATGTTGTCAGGGCCCGGAGCAGAATTGTTACTTTTCTTCAGCACATAAAGAAGTTCGTCTAAGGTGAAAATTCTGTTATAATGGTCATTGTTGGAACCAACCAATGAAGAAATAAGTTTTTGAGGCATAAAAAATGTTGAATCAAGAGATTTCAAAAGCTCCGGATCATAGTTGCAGTGGCTGGAATTCTTAGCAAAAGATACAGCAAGTAAATTACTGGAGTCTTGAGGTTGTGAGTATTTATTACCGTTTGCGTCTATTAGCATGAATGGGATGGATTTCATCGGTGCGCCACTAATGGACTTGATTTTTTGCCATAACAAAGAGGAGGGAGTCTGTCTAGTTATTGATGATGTAAAATTATTCCAAGATTGAAGTCTTGTTGTTTTTAAAATTAAGCGGGCTTTAGCCCTAGCTTTCCTAAAGAGTATTCCGTTTTCAATGGTTTTATTCTTCTTATACTTTCGGAAATATCTCTTCTTTTCTTTGATGGCCGCAGTGCATTCCTCATTCCACCAAGGAACCTGGTGTTTCCTTATTTTTCCAGAACTTAGAGGGATGGATGAACTGGCAGCTAATGTCAACATATTAGTAAAGTCCTGAACTGTTTTATTTATAAGAGAAGGTGGATACGAGTCTGGTTTAGGAATGTTATCGACATTATTAATTATGATGTGTTGGAATTGTAACCAATTTGCATGGTTAATCAACCATTTAGGGTGAGTTTTGAGATTTTTCGCCAATTGTCGGTCGGAGAAGTTGATAGAGATGGGATAGTGGTCACTATCATAAAGTTGATCAAAGGTGCTCCAAGTACATTTTGTAGCAATGTTACTAGTCACAAGACTCAAATCTATTGCACTCTCGGTGCCATTGCTTGCATTAAATCTTGTAGCACTTCCGTTGTTCAGGAGGATTAAATTATCATATTTATCGAGCCATTATTCTATAGATTTGCCTCTTCTGTCAGTTCTTCGAGAGCCCCACATAATATTATGGCTGTTAAAATCACCCACTATAATAAATGGTTTAGGAAGTTGCATGACAATGTTGTCAAGTTCGAGAATATTCAATGTTTGGCTATTCGGTAAGTAAATATTGCATACAGTCACCACTATATTAAGCTTGATCGATACGGCCGCAGCTTCTAAGGGAGTTTGTAGTGGAATATTATGAAGAAAAACATCTTGTTTCACAAATGTCGCTACTCCCCCGCTTGCAATTAGAGTCTCTTCTGTTGCAGAATACACTTTTATATCCACGTAACGGAGCACATGTATTGCCTTTAAAGTTGGTTTCTTGTAGGCAGAGAACTTGGGGACTGAAATCATTGATGAGAATTTTTAAGAAGCACATTCGGGAGTAGAAGCCAT